>CAMKVN010000111.1:0-41235 GCA_946474995.1 Funneliformis geosporum
CCAATTAAATTCTTTAAAAAATTCGTTATAAGCTTATAACAAAGTTGATATTCAGATCCTAGAATTTGTTATATCAAAAGTTCACTGTATTATCCTAAGTTCAAAGGTTGAGTCTAGGATTAATATTGTAATTCCTTGTAATCACAAATAATTTTACATTACTTGAAATATAAACTAATCTATAAAAATTTTTTTTACTTTTCTTCCCAACTATTATCACTTTTTTTTATCTTCATAACTCTTTATATCTTCAACTAATCACTTTTTTCTTTATTTATCATTATCTTTACTCACTTTTTTCATATTAATTTTGGTTTTTTTATAAATTTTTTTTTGAATTTTATTAAAAAAATCTAAATAAAGCTTGTCATTTTATATGGTGTTCAGAATCAACAATTATAGGTTATCTATATCTGGCTAAAAGTAAAACAATTTTGTGACTTTAATTCATTAGTTATTTATTTAAATTTATTTATTTTATATTATTTTAAATTTATTGTCATATATTGAATTTGAATATGATGATTAATATTACTTTATAATGAATAAATTATTTAAAATTTAATAAAAAATTATTAAATTTTCTTATTATAACAAATTTATAGTCTTCAAAAATAAAGATTCATTATAGTGAGATTTATCTGTAAACTGTTATAGAGATTCTAGAAATTCTTTATTATATTAATTGTTAAGCTATTATAATTTATGTGACATTTAATATAATCTGTATGTATAATTTTACTAGATCATTCTACCATTTCCTAATTCTTAAATATTATGTAATAAAAGTTATAGGCTTTATGTAACTAATGTTCTATTTTTTTAAACAACTATACTAATGATGCTATTTAAAACCTATTTTAACATATAACTTAAAAATTTAGAAATCTTTTTAAAACCTTTAAAATGCTTTTTTTTAAATTTAAAATTTGATTAAATTTAATTAAATTTAAGAAAATTTATTAGAAGTTTAGGTAAAGATATTCATTATAAATAAATAGTTTAATCTCAAATATCTTGAAACTCAAATTTTTTAAAAATAGTTTAAAAAAACATCTTTAAACTATACCTTTATCTGTTTAATAAGAGAAATTATTGCTTCTCTTATAATTATATTTTTTAGCATATTAACTTTGAAAAGAAATTGTAACAATACAATAGGTATTTAACTTTTACTTTTTTATATTTTTTTTATTTTAATATATAAAATGCTTTTTATATATAAGGGTTACTTGATAAATAAAATAAATTTTATTTATGTAAATCTAGTAATATTGTTGATAATTTCCTATTTACTACTATTTAAATAAAATGATATATTAGATAATTAAACTGTTTAAACTATAATAAATACTTTTCTTAATTTTACATACTGGGGGAGGACAAAAGTATTGCATGGTTTTGATTTAGATATTTTAGTTAATTTATCATATGTAACTGTGCCATATTTTTTTAGTAACATATTGACTGGCTTATGCTTAATAAAATATTTAACTAATTGTTAAAATTAAAGCATTGCAAAGTGTAAAATTGAAAATTTAAAAACATATTACTTTTCAATTTATCGCATTTATTAAACATCGATATCGGATTCAATATTTGGTTTTTTAGATATTTCTCTTGCAAAAGAAATCAAATAACTATTGTATAATAATATCCTATAATATTTATGATTTCTGAGTTACTGAACCAATTTTTTTGCTTTAATAATGCTCTTTTTTTCTAAAAGATAAGTCTTTTAATTATATTATCACTTGCGTCAAAGCAAACTTTGAAAGTATTTTCAAATTCAATTTAATAAATTGCAACATATTAATTTAAACTATAATAAAATATTTCATATATATAATCAATAATTAATATATTACAAAAAAATATGGCTTAGTTACATTTGATAAATTAACTAAAATATCTAAATCAAAACTGTGCAATACTTTTGTTCTTCACCGGTATTTGCTAAATAACATTCTTTATGTTAATGTATATAAAATTTTGACTTGATTATTAAATGCATTCTGTACTTATATTCAATATATGCTTATTTATATTATTTTATATTCTAGTAATATTAGATATTATTTATTAATTTTATTGATAAGTTTACTTCTAGTATAATTTACTTATAATATCTGTTCTCAATTATTTTAAGTGATTTCAGAAATTTCTACTTTCTTTTTTTACTAATTATTTCTTTTGATATTATATCATTAACTAATTTCTTATATAACTTTATTATTTCTGTATATTACAATCACATTCTAAATATAAAACTTTTTTAGGATAACTAAGATATTAATTAGCTTTCTTCTTCTTTTTGTTGAATTTTAATTTCTATAAGACAAATTACTTATAACTCTTGAAGTATTTTATTGAAAGTTCAAAATACAAATATAATAATACTTAGCAATCTAAAGATTTCTCTTTTAAAAAAAACAATGTAAGTATATCAAATTCTATGATAGAACTACATAATAGATTAAAATTGAAAATAATTTTTATGATTCATTATAAGACTGATTTTAATACTTTAGAAGTATATATTTGTTATAATAAAGAAGTTAATATAATCATATGAAGAAATAAAAGGTAAATAGACTTATAAGCAACTGGAACATATGTTGTAAAAAGGTTGCAATTTTTACTAAAACTTCTAGAAAAGCTATTAATTTATCATATAAAAAAAAATCATTAGATAAAATAGGTTATATAAGAGTATTTATTTGGATTGAAACATATAAAGGTAATATATCAAATTAGAATTTAATAATTATTATTCATATATTGACTAATAGGATTTATTGAATTTAAAGTATTTATATATAATAATATTAATCTTATTAGTTTTAATACAAAGTATGAAATTTATTGAGCTAATATAAAAGGGTTAGTAGTAATTATAAATTGGGATAGTGTGATAAGTATAATGTCTAATAAATTATAATTACAATTATTATTATTTTACTTTTTCATATGATATACTTATAACTACATAATATTTTTACATATTTTTATATTTTGTGCTTATAAAAATAATTTTTAAATTAATATCACTAGCTAGTAGAATCCAAACATATAAGAATATTTTACTTTAATTTTGCAGGATATTATAATTTATAATTGGTGAAAAATCTTGGATCAAATATAGAATTATTAACAGATAGTATTAATATATTAATATTTAAGTATCTTATAAGTGAAAGAGATATTCTTTATCAGTGAGCAAGTTATTTTACAGAAATAAAGCAGATAAATGGGTTAGCAGAATAGTAATTAAGCAAATATTAGTATTATTTTGATGATGATTATATTCAAATAATTAAAAACCAGATTTATATTATTATATAATACTATTTATTTTAGCAAGAAGATGCAAAATAGTATTAGAAAAATATAAAATATTAGGTGATTATATAAAATACATCTATCTATACAGAGGATTTATTATTTTAGATAAATTAACAATTAATAATTTGAAAAATAAATAAATACATTGAAAATAATAAATTCAAAATGTAATAATAAAAAAAAAAATGATAAGCCTGAAAAAATAATTTCAATTATATTCATAAAATCAAAAGAATTTACTATTTGATATATAACTATAATATTAAATAAATTATTTAAAAAAATTTTTTAATACTATATAAAATATAGCATTTGGTAATAATCTAATTATTTGACTATTTAAAGAATTTGTTTATTTTTTTTTCATAATCACAAATTATTTAGTATTTATTATTTCACAAATGATATAAATGACAAATAATAAATTATTAAGATTATTTATGATTATTTAAATTATTTGTTATTTAGTTATTTGCTTTTACAAAAAATTTTAGTGGTATTCTTAAAAAATTGAGAATTTTTTCTAAAGTTTTACTAAGTAAATGTGATTTGTTAAGAGTTTTACAATTTTATTTCCCAATAATAAAAATTGTTCTAAAAAAATAATTAAAATTATTATTCTAATAGAATGATAAAAAATCATTTTATCAAAATGATAAAATTCATCATTCTGATAGAATGATAAAAAATTATTTTATTAGAATGATAAAGTTCATTATTCTGATAGAATTATAAAAAATTATTTTAAAAACAAACAATATTCTAAAAAATGATAGAAGAATCATTCTGATAGAACAATAAAAAATCATTTAAATAGAATGATTAAAAACATCATTTTGATAGAATAATAAAAAATTATTCTATCAGAATAATAGAAGAATTATTATTCTAAAGGAATGATAAAAAGTATTAATCTGATTAAAAATGATCATTATAATTAAAAAAATGACACAATTGAGTTGCAACTTGTAATGCAATTAAATTTTCTTATGGCGTAATTAAGTTGCAACTCAATTGAAATTTGAAAATAATTATGAGAACCATCTTTAATTCTGATAGAATAATAATTCTATTACAACAATCTATTTAATAGTACATTTTATCATTTCTTTTAAATAATATTTTATTGTATTATTAGAACAATTTTTATTATTTTATCAAATGTTATTATAATTTTAAACTGTTTATCATTAAGTTAACAAAAATTATTTGCTAGTATGGAGTTTAAATACATCTAAACTATAGAAGAAATAAATATAAATAATTAAGTTGAAGGGTCAGATTATTTTATTGATATAGATTTAAAGAAGAATGAATTATTTAACAAGCAAAAGTAAATTTTAGAAATAAATATTATTGATTTATTAGAGAATTGTAGTGATTCTGTTTTTTTATTAAGGCAGAAAGAAATACAAGATATTTATTTAAAATACATCAATAGTAAATAGATATTAAAGAAATATAAGAAATGTAATAAATATAAGAAATTAAATATATTAGAGAAATGTGAAAAATTAGAGATTGCTAAGATATTATAGAAATGAGAGAAATTAGAGAAATAATAGAAATTAGAGAAATTAAAGAAAGTTAAGATCTGTGATCATCAGGATTATCATTCGCTAATTGTAATTGATACAATACTAATGTATCATAATTAGACTATTACTAATAATATTTTTAATTATTCCTTTAGAATGATTTTTTATTATTTTATTAAAATAATGTTTTTAATTATTCTAAATATTCTATTAAAATAATATTTTAATCATTCCTTTAGAATAATTTTATCATTCTATTAGAAGGATATTTTCATTCATTCTAAAGGTATAATTTTTTATTATTTTATTAGAATTATGATTTTAATTATTTTTTTTATAATGATTTTTATAATTTTATTAGAATATAGGTTTTAATTATTCTTTTAGAATGATTTTTCTATCATTTTATTAGAATAATATATTTAATTATTCTAGAACGATTTTTTTATCACCTTATAGAAATAATAATAAAAGTAAATAATTGTTCAATTTTTTAGCTTGAGATTAGCACTTGATTCAACTTGACTGGATTTGTTTGACTTATAATTTGAGCCGACTTGTTCAGAATTCAAATATAATTTATAATACTATATATAAAATCTTTGCTAAATATAAAAAAATATTTTTTAGTATATATAATTAAATATTTAATTTACTTATACTATAATAAACAAAATAAATAATAAAAATTTACAAAATATGATATATTAAAAATTATTAAAATGACTGGTCATTGATTATCAAAATAAAAGGTCATTTATCATTTGTCATTTAAGTCATTTGCCAGTTATAATCATTTGGTGAATACTGAGAAAATAGTCAACTTATATTGGTCAATAAGTAATAGTTATTATATTAGCAAAATAATATGGTAAAAAATAAATCCAATTGTTTCTGGAGTTAAAGTTAGCATTATATGTACAAGTGTTATCTCTGAAATTTATCAGAAAATTGTATTTAGAGGTAAATATAGATATTTTTGAAGTACTGTATGTAAAACATGTCTAAATTATGCCAGATTAGTTTTGAAAAATGTGAATCATATATACTTAGCAATAAAAATCCAGAAGCACTTCTAGTAGAGTATCCAAACCTAAAATCACTCATAATAATTAGTTCTAAGTACTTAAGCCTGAAAAGGTTACAAAAATTTCTTGACTGTGACCTAGTTTGGAAATTTGGAAATAAAGTTTGTTTACGGGTTAATAAGGAAGTACTGAGCAATTTTCAAAATTTTATCTTACATATGATGAAAATCACGAAATTGATCTGATCAATTTGCATTAAGGCGGAAAAAAATAGCTGCATATTTTTTTTTTCTGATCAAAATATATAACATGTAGAAAGCATAATGGAGAGAATGAAGATAATCAAAGCTAAGGTTGGATTGGGATTTATAAGTTTAACATAGTACTGATAAATATCTTGAAAAGATGGAGGAAAAATTTATAGGCAGATAAGCTCTAAAGATAGAAGAAAATAGTATTCCTCTATAAAAATCCTTGGGTAATCAATTTTTTTTTTCGGTGATGGATATCTAAAGCACAAAGGTAGGCAAAAATTGCTCAATGATATTTTGGTTTTTTAACGATATTGGTATAATCATGTACGAATGAACCTCACCATGAACTATAAGGAACGGTTGAATGATGGAACTTTATTTAATCCGGACACACGATGTTTCTTCATGAGATAATATGCCAACGATGAGGAAGTGAAAGTTATTTTCAAGTGTTAGCTATAGTGTCTAAACATAAAAGAGACTCCATTGTCAATTCGTGTACGTATCGAGATTTTAATTTATCATCAAACCAAGGGTCCGGTCTTTAGACACTAGAATTGTATCAAAAACAGAAAAGGTAGTTTATCCATATCAGTGATTATGGAGTTCAAGGCGATTAAAAAGAATGATAATGATTATGAGAAGATTAAGAAATCAAAAATGAAAATTGCTCAGAGGCATTAGCGCAGATAATAATAATAAAAAAAATACCGCACTGACATAACTATTAAAATTAAAATAGTAATTGAATGCGGAATTGCTTTTCAATGAAAGTTTTTGTGATCATGAGGATGAAAGGATAATGAAATGAAAACCAAATAGTCATTATTTTTTAACATACTGATCAAATGATTTTAATGTGAAATAAGCAATAGAAATATAAGATTCTTTTTTACGCAAATATCAGGTTACTTCAATATAAGAAAATGATTTTTAATATTGACTGGTTTATCGAAAAATTTGAATTGGACCATGTTTCGGGCTTTACCTTAAAATATTAAATACAAAATAATACAAAATACAACTACATAATCATTTCAAAATATGTGTCCCATTACAGAGCACAAGTTTACTTAATAAGTCAAAGCAAAGTTGGTTAATAAAAAAAAAATCCAATTAGAAGGAACTTTTGCCGACGATCACGAGGTTGACCAAGTGCTTTTTTGTATTCGAATTCCATGAATTCCAATATTTCTGTTTACTTTATGATATTTAATTGTTGATCTCGACTAAAATTAATAGAAATCCTGTTTTGTTTTAACGCATAATATATATATTTGGGCGTACAGTTATTAAATTGATACTTTAAAAATAAGATTTATAGTAAAAGTTACATAAAAAAAAAAAAAAGCCAAATTCCCATTATAACAAATAAATCTTTTTTTTTTTTTTTTTTTACGATCTGACATCTAAATCTCGATAAAACTTTTCGAGCATTTGATTACAAGCGACTATCAAATCTGATGCTAACCTAAATATTCTTCATGCCTGATTGTTTTTTTTTCAAATCGTATTGTTTATATGCAGAATAAATAACATTTTATGTGGCATCTAAAAGGACATTGCGTCAGCGCCAGTTTCCTCATCATTCACGTGTTCTTTGGAAACAATTGTCTTGCGCCACATGCTACATGCTGAAAGGATGATTAATTTGATTAATTTCGTTTCTCCGAAATTCTTCTTCATTTTGGTTTTTTTTTTCCTCAAGTTGAATGATGATATATATATTTTTTTTCATCAACTTTTCTGAAGAAATTATAACACGACATATGTATGATATAAATAACAAGAGAAATTCCTTTATTTGCATCCTCGGTAACGCTAATCTAAAATTGCCATCTCGTCGAAATAAGTTTTGGTTTTATCCATTTTGTTAGATGACGAAACATTTTTTCATTTTCTTTTCTGGATAAGGACATTGGTATTATTATTATTATTATTTTTATTTTTATTAATATTTTTATTTTTTTTGAGTTAAAAGCTTAAATAACCGGGCGACTAATGCCTTCATGCTAAAACAAGTCATGATTGACAAGATCATGTTGGAAACCACGTGTTATTTTTTTTTTTTGAGGCGCCCTTTGGAATAATAAGGAATTAGAAAACGATTGTTGTAACACGGAACAATGTATAACGTCTCTCTCATTATAAAGCCAATTGTCGCGCGAAGTATTATAGGATAGATTATTGGGTTCATAGCAATTATGTAATTCCTGTGAATTTTCTCTTAGTGCATACTAGGTATTCACATCCTTAATTTAGAAATTATGTAAATCCCGCTGAAATTAATCCAACATTTACTAGTCACACATGTGTGATGATTATGTTGATTAACGTAAGTCGAGGCTTTTATGCTGGCGTTCACAAAATTTCGGGGCACATAAAGCACGCCACGATAAAATAGAATAGTTTAAATTACCATGATTAATTTTAATTTTTATGCTTACTTTAGTGCAATTAATTAATTTACCTAAAAAGTACTTTTTTTAAATAATCATGCAAGACAAACAAATATGTAGGGTACAAAAAGGAAAGGAGTTACCAAAACTAAATTAATAAATAATCTTCGTGGGACAAGCTTTAAAGATGTCAGCACAATCATGCACCTAAACAAAGAACATTAAAATCTTGTCAAACTCTAATTTCATTGTCAAGCTTTTAATTTATCGTTTTACCTCGATTATGGTAAAATTGGATGCAAGCCCTTGAACATCTGAGCTACACAAGGCAAAAACCGGTTAGACCAAGATTCATTCATCATAATCGATTTTCTGTTATTATTACTTTTTATCTTTTATGTGCGGTAAATCTTACAGAGAGACTAACAGTTGCTTTCAAGAATCATAAGCAAAAAAGTGTGAACACATGTGTGATAAACGAAAATCGATGGGACAGACGGAAATAAATGATGTTGTATGATGAAAGGTAGTTGCATATGCAATATCAACATCTTTTTTTTTCTAGAATATTTTTCACTTTGTAAGAAAGTACATTCGTATTGATACATGCAGATACATGCACGCTTAAAAATGACTCTTTTTTTTTTTTTTTTTTTTGAATAGAATATAAATAATATATGTACTTATTGTACTTATTTAAATTATTTATTAGTTGTTAATTTAAGAATGAAAAAAAAAAACTTTATTTACGCCCAGTATATTTTTGGTAAAGCGATTTAAATATACATTTTTTTTTTTCTTGGCTTTTTAAATGAATTTATCTCGATCCCATAATTAGTAATAACCTTTAAATTAATCATGATACATTTAGATCGTCGGCGCGATAATTACATAAACATTTTGAAAATCTTTAAAACAAACCCGTAAGGGCAATCCAGGCCCCTTTTTGAAGACGATCATTTCCAACAATAAGGGTATTGTTAAATATTCAACTTACTTAAAATAATAACTTCCGAGTCCTTTCAAAAGGAAACAAAGCTTGTAAATCTATCAAAGTTGAGATGAAACTAATTAGTGGTGCTTGACCTTTCAAAAACCTGACATAATGAAAAATGGAATAGTGCTTTCAATTTTTTTTTTTTTTTAATCTTTTTTTATTATTATTTTAATATAAATAATTTAAAGTTTTAAAGTAATTTTGCCAAATTACCGAAATTGAGTTAATATAATTTTTTTTTGTAACAAAGGAGATGGTTTGTTTAACCGAAAAAAAAAAAAGATCTTTTTTTTATTATTTTAACCTATTTTTGAAATAAATTCTAATGCAAAATAAAGATGATCTAAATTAAGTAACATCAATCAATTTAAATTACAATTTTAGTTTAGGTTCTGTATTACAGTTTTTTCGCCAACATTCTTGACATAACTTGATTTCTAAATGGAAAAACCTGTTCATTGTCTGTCGTGTAATCATTTTAATAACAATAAAATAAGAAGTGTGTGTAACTTGCAATTAAGAAATTGCCTTTAAATGGTGTCACTTGGCATTTTAGCGGGGTCACGCCGTGATACACGCGCATCAATGCATTGTTTCAAGTTTTTTTTTTTTTTTTTTTTTTTTTTCTTATGCAAGTTGTACGGCGTTTAATAAAGTTGAAATTCCAAAAAAGTAAGTTGCATTAATTCATTGAAAAAAAAATAATAATGATGATGATGATGATGATGAACGATCCTTTGGCGAAAAGAAGATGATCGTCATCATCTTTAAATGGAACCGTTTAAAATGGAAATAAACTGCCCAACTGCCAATCTTGATCGTTACATGAACACAATCAAAGATACAATAGCTTCTTTCAAGTCTATAGTTTATCCAGAGATCATATCTAATAAATTCCTAATCATGTTTCATTCATGGTTCGGACATTTCACATCAATGCCGAGATTCCAAAGTGATTTTTGTGGGGTTGAATTTAACGGTTTTAACAAATAACCATCATGTATGATTTTTTTTTTTAAGAGTAGGGTGACTTTTTTTTTTTTTTTTTTTCTCATTTAGCCGAAATACGGTATGCAGAGATGAAACGTCAAGCACCACGCGATTTGTTGTCAACCTAATCGTAATATTTCCATTTTTGTATAATATCATTTATTAAAGGTGCTACAAATACCTAAAACATTGTACTTCCCAACTTACGAAATCGTGTTCGTTATGAGTTACCCTTTGCTTCATTAGTAGTTTCATTTTCAGATGACGCAAATCCTTATCATGCATATCGATGATTTTAAGACGAACATATATACATATTACATTATGAATCCCTTTGTTATCTCGCGTCATGTAAAAAATGTAACCTGTACCTAGTCATCCTTTGTCCGGACTCATCGGAAGATTTTTTTTTCCTCAATTTGAAAAACTAAAATGTGGGACATTGTGTACTAGACCATACCAGGAAATTACTGCGCCTCATAATACATGAACACAATGAAACACCCATTCGTTGTTCAGAATAGTGTCATAGCGTGATTTGCTGATATCGAATGCGATCATGCCAAAGTATACTTTTCGCATTGTACATGACATGACGCACCGTAAATAATGATATACCTTACCTCACTTTTTTTTTTTTTTCTTCCAAGCAAAGGATCTTTGTTATCATACAATATGTTACAAAGATCCCCGCATCGGAAAAAATTGTTGTCTTTCTTTTTTTTTAAAATAAAAAAAGGAAGAAAAAAATTAATATCATAACGACATGCATACACTTCTGCATTGTTAAAAAATAAAATGTTTTGTCTTCTTTCAAAACGCAAGGATATGTATGTAACCCTTCTTAAAACGGAATGGTAATCGAATTTTCAAAAAAGAAAAGTTTTCCTTTTTTACATGGTGATACAAATGGGTAAATTGAAATTCCTTCATGTATTTCATGATCATCCCCCCATCCGGTATGCCTCTTAATGCACATATCATCAGGTCAAAACAAAAAAGAAGGTATGTTGGTATCCAATGAAACTTGGTTTCGAAGATCCTCTTTGATTATTAACTGTGAAACGTGGACTTTTAATAAAGAAAATGAAACGAAATAAACTGCGTCACGTGCAGAACGTTCATGCAACATGTTACCGTTTAAAAATCTTTGTTTCATTTTGGACATCGCAATGGATAAACCTTCAACACAAATTTAAGAAAGAGGTATGTACTTTTTGTGCTACGAACGTCGGGATGCGCAGTAAATACAATCATTTTTTTTTTAAAAAAAGTTACCATCGATTAAAATAATATCATATAGATAATTTAACAAAATTAGAGAATTTTATCGCAAATTTTTTGAAGTTATTTATATTATTTATTTTTTTTTGTTTTATCATTTATAAGATTTTTTTCTTCAAAGATATTTTAAAAATAAAAGAAATTCCGATAATTTCATGATCTTTATTTACAAAAATATAAAAATGATTAATTATAAACAATATTAAATAGATAAAATGAGAAGAATTTGAAGAAAAGATAAAAAATGATATTATTAAACTTTTTTTTTTGTTTTTACTAAATACTTTTGATTAACGTCCTTTTTTTTCTGGATCAACCAAGAAATTTCCAATAAATAATAAAAATACAAAAAGATTACTATACAAAAAAAAATATATAAAGAATAAATGTCCAATTTTTCCACGATGATTAAAAAAATTCCCTCCAAGAAGATATATATATAAATAAAAAAAGATGAGGCTTTTAAATAAAATTTATTATCGTTTTTTAAGAAAATAAGGAGAAAAGAAATTCTTTTGTTCTAATATGATCAAAGAATACAAGAAATTTGCTAAGTATATTAATTGCCAAAAAAAAAATAAAAAAGATAAAAATATTAATAAATAAAAAAAAATCAAAACTCGAAGTTTGAAACTAAATAAATCGGATAATGTGACTAAATTTGTAAAAATATAAAATGCATAAGAAACGAGGAAAATTCATAAAATTAATAAATTACTTAAGTCTTAAAATCATAATTGTGTTGTATAATTTTTTTTTTCCTTATAACATAATGTAAACGAAATTTTTGTTTGTTTGTGATTGCGATTCGAAGTTTTTTTTTTTTTTTTTTTTTTTTTTTTTCTTTTCTTATTTTTTTTTTTTGATTCGCCAGAGTGATAATGCTATACCGCCAAAACTTATCGAAAGTTTTTTTATTATCATACAGAACAAAAGTGTTAATAAATAGAAATATAGGTAATTAATGCCGATTAATTGTTTGTTAAATATACAAATGAAAATAAAAAATTTTAAATAAATAATTTTAAGGATAAAAATATATTGTTTATTATGTATACAAATATAGAATTCTTAGAATTCCGATCAAGCTATTTGAGAATTGTCCCTATAATGGACGTTTGGATTATAAAAATCGCCAAAATCGAAGTTATAATTGAAATTTTGAAAATCGGTGGTCAAAGTTGGTGTAATATTTGTAATATTTGGAATGCTTGATTCCAAATTATTATTGAACATGCCATAATCGTAAAGTGGTTGTTCATAAACGAAATCTGTCGGAGAAGTAGTAGTAAAATATATTAAATTTGGATCAAAGGAAAAATAATTCCGTGACTCTTCTTCGGTCAACTCGATCGATTCAGGAGATGATGTCGGTGTTGTATATTGTACAGGCATTTGTTGAGTTTGAACGATTGGTTTAATATTTTGTGTGATTTGACTAGCTTTTTTGGTTTTTTTCGTTTGTTTTTGACGAACGAGTTGGGGATTTTTTATTTCCCATTCTTGATAAAATGTGGCAGCCTTGTTCGCATAATGCTCGTATTGCTCCTTCTCCATCTGAGGTAATTTGTTCCAGGCGTCTCGAGCCCAGCCGGAAACCTTCTTCATGGCATCACGATGGCCTAGACGATGTAACGATTCAACATATTTCTTTCTGAATAATATGAAAGCATTCGGTGGTTTTTTTGATTTTCCCTGCATTTTCTTGTCATGGTTACGTCCAAGTTCCGAATCGGTGAATGTTGGAGGGGATTCAATTTTCAAATTTTCAGGTGGGCTTATCGCAATATTTTTAGTTTGTTTGCCATCGACACTAATAAAGACGAATTCTTTTTGTTGGGATGATTTATCAGTCATTTTTGTAAATTGTCGTTTAGAGAGAATTTTTTATCGAAAAAAATATTTTGTATTTGTTACGATTTAGAAATCTGAATTTTTTTTTCAACGATGCTTGTTGAGTGAAGAAAAGTAGTTTCATCAGTCAGAGGTTTATATATTTATTTTTTTATATACTTTAATTTATTTCAACTAAATGAGTATGACAAAGGTTACTTTTTGGAATTGATTGTCGTTATATTAAATTAGTTTTAAATCTAAAAAAGGCTCATACATGCAATGCAAAAGTTGTCTCAAGTACAAAAAATACAATAAAATGATGATCATTTTTAACAAAAAGATCAAAAAAAAATTTTTTCTATTTTAAAATAATATATAATATACTTTCGGCATGTCTAAACCGAATGATACCCCAACTCGGCTTTCATATATTATAAAATAAAGGAAGAATAAATCGTCACTTACGACCTTAAATTTATATATTTTATTTTATTTTTTTTTTTTTTCCCAGAAAAAAATATTTTTATTATATAATAATGTGTATCAATTTTTTATATAATAGAGTTTATCGTACACACGCATAAAAAAAAAAAATTTTTTTTTTTAAAATTTCAGCCGTAAGATATTAAAATCTTGTTTTTTTAAAAAAAATAAATGAAATCAAAATGAAATGTAATCTTCATGGCTTTTTTTAGATTCTCCCGTCTCGATAAAAATTTTTTTTTTCGTTTGTTATTTGACACATCCGGACGTCAAAATTCACATTGTTGAAATAATGTCGTTAACCGATTAACACAAATATACAAACAATATTGTGCATCCATAAAATGTTTATACAATTTACACTTATTAGAATACCTTCAGAATGAGCCAAAATGAACTGCTCTAATAATTCGGAATAACACTCCGGAGGAAAAAAGGGATATTTGAGAATAATGCCACCTTTGTATCCCGCAAAATAAATTACCCTAATATGCTTCTTAACATATTTGGAAAAAGAGACATTTGATGTCACTAGTCTAACTTAATTATTCAATGGAATTTTCTGAGTGGATTCGTTTTTAAAATAACTGAAACAACTGAAACAGTTCGGTTCATCCGTGCGGAACCTTGGACGTCACTGTCACTCTGAGAGCCAAGAATTTTTTTGTGAAACATACAATTGAATTCAATAGACATTGTATTGATGGTAATCCTCAAAGGAATGAATATAAATTAAAATAATTTCCACTTTAAAAAATTAAACATCGTATAAATAAAGCACCGGTCATACGTATCATGATGAATTAATCTGATAAAACAAACAAACTATCTAATAATTTATTATGGTAAATTGACGTTATACTAAACTTTATAGTATAATTTTAAGGTGTTATGCCTCAATATTTTTTAAAAAAAGGGTTCTAGGTTGAAATGGTGGAGGCGTGACACATGATGTTATGTATGTTCTTGTATAACTTGAATTAATTCTTATTAATTCTTTAGCCTATCTTGATAAATCAGTTAATCATTACTTTATCAGTATGAAAATAGTCTATCTCTTTAAAACAATATCATCATAGTCAAGGAAGGTCATACGAATTAACAAATTGGTAGCACAATTAGACGAAGGTTCATTATACTTTTAAACTATCATTGTTTTATATTGTTTATTATTTACCTGTAAATAAAGTCCATTGACATTTATCTTTGATCGTCAAAAAAATTGCTTCATTTGTACCTCATTGACAGAACTCCCCATCCTTTTAGAAATGGAAATTAATTAAATATATTTGGGAATCATCTGATTAGAAAATTGATAAACCTAGAATAACCGGTTCGAACTTGTTCTTTACATACTTGCCTGTCATATGTTCTCTCTCCTACAGCCTTTTTTTTTTCTACTCTTTTTGCCATCTCGTATTTCGTCTTGCAATCCTGGTGAGAACCAACGAACCATCCGTCTGTCAGCTATCTTAGGTAACACCTTTTTCGCTATTTTTTTTTTTTATTTTTTTTCACTCAACGCTCGTGCACATATTTAATATTTAATTTATCGGTCAGGTCATAACGTTTACATGTTTATTTGTTTATGGTTTACGAGAGTACGATTAGAGAAAGTTTGCTTAATGAAAAATTACTAAAATAAGAAATCCCTCCTTTATTGTAATTTTTTCTTTTGAAAACAAGATTAAAAAAAGTTGTAGATCCCCTTCTGTTTTAAAAAAAAACCGGAAAATAAAAATTTTAAAGTTACATTTTACAAACATTTTTATTTTTTGTTTTGAATTCTGGGGTCATTTTCATAACAAAAGAAAAATCGCCATTGCATCTAACCTTGCAGTACAAATACACAACCCAACCATAAGATATAGTTATAACCAAGTATCAAAAAACCACTTTTAGCTAGTATACCCTAATGTAAACCCCACAATAAATGTATATCATGGTACGCGTGTTCTATATTCGTTAGGCGCATTAAAAATACACATTTTTTCCCATGTTTTCCCCTTAAAAAGGCAAAAAAAAAAAATTTTTTTTCAGAATTTTTTTTTTATTTTTTTTTCGTCAGAAATACAATTAGTGAACGTCTATGCACTGACCATGTGTTCACCATTCAAAATTCTAAAACGCTTTTTCTCCCCCCTTGCAAAAAAAAAGCCAATCTGCACGAAACCTAAAATCTGAATGTGTACACACATTTGACTTTTACATTATGCATTCTGAACTTCTTTTTTTTTTATTTGAAATCCCTGCACAGAATGAATTTTCCTTTTATGGTAGCTTTTTAAATTAAAAGGCAAATCTTAAAAGTTTATAATCAAGAAATAAACAGGTGTCCAAATTAGATGATATCAAATTTCATTTTCGGATAATCGTTCCATATTTAAGAACTAGTTTTTTTTTTTTTTTTTTTTCCTGTTTGTTGCCACATAAAAGGAATGATTAATATTTTTTTTATTTACGCCTTACTTACTACTACTTTTTTGAATGAGATATTTTTTTTTCGTATGCATAGCTTAAAAATTAATTTTTTTTTAGAACTTTTGTAACATTACAATTTTAATCATATTACACCTTTTTTTTTTAAGAATGTTACTCAAATTTACCCATGACCGGACCCCACAATGTCAAAAAAAAAAATAAAACCTGTTTCTAAAACCTGTTTTTTTTTGAAAGTTGTTTTTTTCTATAAAGACTAAAATGGAAATCATTTTTAATTAAACATCATCTAAATAATCTTAACCGTTTGTAATAGGATCTTCCTCAATAGAAATTTCATATCGAATGGTGACACATGACCTTGTTCATGCAGAATCTTAACAAGTGGTGTCATGTTATACGCATAATTGATCATTGCATTCCTAAATGATTTCATTAATTTAATGACCAAATTTGCATTGGCATAAACTTTAAAAAAAGTTAAATATATTACCAACGTTATTGAATTCGGGCATAATGTTTGGGGACAATGATTTAAACTAGCCCCAATTTCGACGGACCTGATTGGTCAGTCTCTCCCAGACAAAGAGGCTGCTGCGGTCGTGATCGTCAATGCATTCCGCCTGATCACATAACGTCAATCAGCCAAAGACCTGAAACTTGATCACGGTCACACAACGCAGAATTTGATACATTTAGGGTTGGTTACCGCTCACCAAGCCCCGGTTCAAGCCTTAGAACTCCTTTTTTTTTGTGGTTTGTGTTTCCTTCACAAAAACGATTTTGTACTAGTGTACCCATTATGTTACATTTGCCTTACTAATCACGTTAATATTGTGATGTGTGGCTCAGGGAACTTGGCTGCATGCCGTTAAAAACAATACACGTTTGGGATTTTGATACTTTCATCTCATTGCGTTTTGGGTCTAATTATTATTCTTAAAACGTATTGAAAAGAGACTTTGTTGACCGTTGTTTTGATATATTATATGCTGGTTCTCACATGGTCATCTTTGAACGCCACGATTGATGATTACATCCGAGTCCTGTGCGATGCGAATCTTGATCAAAGTTTAAAAAAAAAATTAACCAGCCAAAATTTTGCATATTCGTTGAACCACTCAACGCCACTTGAGATATTTTCAATAAGGCCACATACTTGCCACAAGCCATCAATAAGGGAAGCCCCCTAATTATCAACGCATACGGATGAGATGAAACAAAGCTTTTTTTACCAGGCACATTCATCTTTATTTTCTTTACATTCATTCCAAAAACGTATATGAAATCTTAGCAGATGATCACGTTCCTCTTTCAACTGTAGGTCTTGTGGTATGATGAAAAGGAAAGGTGGGTTAGTCTCGGGTGACCTTTGCATCTTTTAATTACTTGTAAATAGGTTACAAGAAATTCTCTTTACCAAATTCAAACTTATATCTCTCATTCTACTTGACCCCCTAACACCATTCTCATGTAAATCCCTTTTTTCTTTTGAACTGCAGTTTTGTTATGTCGATTATGAATTTATTAAATGAATCTGCTAAAACAGTAATTTTTAACTATTTGTTTTCTTTAAAATGATTGATTATCCTAATGATCACAATGCATGTTCCCTGATCAATAATAAATTCTTTTCCATAACCTCTATGGAAAATCTTGGTCGCGTGAATTCGTCACGTTCACATTTACGCGCGAGATTTAATAAATATCCGTGATACATAATGAGGACTTATTTAAGCAACCAAAGGTTTGAATTTGGGACAAAGGTTGCCTTTGAATTCGCAACGTTGCAATTTTCATCCCTTTTATCGTTGAAGGACGGACGATTCCCTCGGAGAAAGTCAGGGTCGGAAAAAACAATGCATTTGATCCGCAGTAAAATTTATCATCCAATGAGTATATCGTTTCGCCTTGTTGCACGATCGATTTTTCCACCACTCTTGAACTTGACGCAAATTTGCACAGCAATTGTATGAACAAGCATGAGATGCTAACATGAGATTATCTTTTACTGCCAGAAGGATGAGGTTTGAAATTTTTCTAGACACATTTTATTTACAATGACCAAAACGTTTCGCACAAATTTTCTCTATCGAACCGATATTCCTACGCAGGATAATCACGTGCTTAACCAATAACGTATTTGGCATTGTCAATCAATCAATGGAAAATCCAAAAGAAAACGGTTGTTCTAAGTTCGAAGATCCCAAAAATCCAACACTAATGATTGATTTGATTGATCGCACCTTGAAAGGTTTTTTTTTTTTTTTTTTTTTTTTTTTTTTGTGTCTACTTCTAGAATTATTGTAAGGAAGAAAAAGGCGGAAAAAGAAAGTTGGATTAAGGATTCCGTGGGCTGAACGCATTGTATAAGTTCGAAATCTCGCTTATTATTGTCATCGTTCATTATTATCTTTCCCACGCGTTCATGCATAGCAAATTTTTTTTAAGGTTTCTATTATGTGATGAATAGAATGGTTTCAGTGAATTCAATGAATTCCATTGTGGCTAAGAAAAAAAAAGAGAATATGAGAAAATTCTTAGATTCTTTACTATATTGTTTGAGCAAGTGAAACCGTTACATTATCTTCTTTCGCCTTTCAAATTAATAAAACGGATTTATTGAATTACACGACTTTAATCGTATCTATCCTCAAATACATATATAAAAGTAATTAAGACTTTTTTTTCTTTATTATCAACTTCATCGTCCTCAGTGATTTTTCAGCCTCATCAAAGGTGGGTGATCAATCCTTGGCAGATTTGTTCACAGCCGCTAAGCGGCTGATATGTGCATATCGTGTACAAAAATCACAAAAAATTTCAGTTCAAGTTTTTTTTTTTTTTTCCTTTTTGTTCCTTTTTAACTTTCAAATATGGTATATACCTTTAACGAATTTATTCTTATTATTGTTGATATTATTCCTCTAACATTGAATGTGAGTGATAATGCGATTATTAGTTATGCTGGCATAATCTGGTGTGATGGATTCAGTGTAACCTAATACCGAATAATACACATATTGGGCGAAAAGATACGAACACTTTTTAAAATTTTCGTTTTAATTAGTTAACAAATAATCTCCACCTTAAAAACATCAAAGAAAAATGGCATGAATTGCTAATAAAACATAAATGAGCAATAAAAACATATTTGATAAAAATATATCTATCTATAATTATTCCATGTTAATTTCATTGAACCGCCATCAACCCTCATGCATCACTTTATTCTCTTAGCAACGCTTGGAAAGAAAAGAATATTTTGATTTTGCAAATTTGATAATTGATAAAAAAAAAATAATTAATTAAATAAAAAAAGATCATTTTATTTCGATATGATACAATAAGTAATTAATCTAGCAAAGACACATATGAAAACTAGTTAGAATCCCTTTTTTCGTAAGTGAACGTTCATTTGATTACGTTTATTTTTTTCACTTGAGCGTAAAAAAAAATTTGTACAAAAAAAAAAATCGTCTTTGTTTTGTATGGACAATTTTGTCCATTTTAGGTCGCCCCTTGACCATTTTCGGACGGGTAAATGGCCTTAAACTTAAATTTTGGCCAGTTTTGGTCAAATTTTTGAAAAGTTTATTTTTTTAATTAAGGGATTTTTTTTTTCCAACAGAACATTACATTATAGATAAGAGACTAGTTCAATTTTGAATTAATCATGTTATTATTGTATTGGGGAAAACTTCTCTTTTTTTTCACTTATCATCAGCTTTCGCAAAGGTAAAGTTTATAACCTGAAATCTTATTTTTATCTTTATTTTTATTTTTTAAAATAAAAAGGCTGGATTAACCGAATTGTGTTCGAAATTTCCTGGAATTATATCAAATCATAAATACTGATTTTCGTAATTTTATTATTGAAGATGTATCAATTGTAATTATTGACGAAATCTTAGAATTACTGATTAAATTCCGGCTAAATTTCCCTCGCAATTTCATTTGATAGATACATGATATCATAACTTGGAATATTGAGGTAAGTCATCTAAGCGTCATTCCTTTGGTCATGTTCTCCATCCATTTAGCTAAATATATTCATTAAACCTTCTGCTAATATCATTGTCGACTTTTCCATCTCTAATGCTGATAACGGTGGAATATTTGTATTATAATTAATCATTTGTCCAAGTTTTCCACGTAAGTCATGTGACTGTTTATTAGAAAGGAGGATTACCAAAATTACACAAATATCCTCACCAGAATTATAAAAGATCTCGTGATGCATGCGTGCATATTTGGTGAAAAAAAAAGTTAAATTGGTTGTTCTCCTAAAATGATGATGGATTAGCAAATCGAAAAAAAAGAAAGTTCAGACGTTTGTTCTCACCCTGCAGCAACGAAGAATGAAAAATTATCATCATTACTTAATAAATCACATGTACTTGTTAACTCGATTTGTTAGTCTTACAAATCTTTTTGTTTTATTTTTATTTTTATTTTTTTTTGGGGGTAAGGAGGGTTTGTATTAATGATACCTGCCTAAACTCTTTTTTGAAAAATTGTAGTTTCGTCAAAGGTTTCGTCTCTTTAATATTTTTATATAAATAAATATAAAATTATTATATTTTTTTATGTATTTTAATTCAAGGAATTTAGATCAAGTTAAATATAATTTCGGCAATTAAGTAAAATAATTATGTCATTAATAAAAAACTAGTTTCGTCATATCGGTTTCGTCAATTTCGTCATATTAAGAAAGGTAATTTCGTCAGGTATCACTAGACTAGCTTGTATGTTATGTTATGCCTTATAGAATGATTTATTATTTATTTATTTTTTTTTTTTTTTAGAAATACTTTCATGTCAGCACATACAAGCCGCTGTGAGAATAACAGATAACACGTGTTTGAAACAACGCATAAACCCGCATCAATCAATATGTCAGTTTTCAATCTCATCAAAAGAGTCAAATAAATTATTTTCCTACAAAAAATTTTATTATCGATCTGCCACATTTCTAAGCTTGCATTCACCCGTCCATATTAGCAACTCAACTTTTATCATAAATTTTAAACCACAGATAGAATAGGTTATGTACACATGTTCTCATATAGCAGGTCTAAAAATAAAATGATTTGCCAAAGGTTTTTGTTGGTGAAAATAAAAAAAAAATTTACATATTTAAAGTCATTCAATATACATGGAATAAAAATTTTTTTCAAGACATTTCTTAATTCCCGTCGCTCGTTTCCTTAGAATTCGTCTTGATTCAAGAAAGTACTTTTCCATCGTCTAAGTTCTTTCTCCGCATCTAATTCTCGCAAAAAAAAAAAGAACTTATCGAAAATATAATCAAAACCAAAACACCTTGTAAGTTACATTAACCTCTACATGTTTAGAAATAAACGACGCGGTTCTCAACAACAAAATCAAGATAATAATAATCGTCAAAGACCTAAGATGAGAAGGAGAAAAATAATCAAGTTACGTAGGATGATATTTACTACAAGACAAAGAATGATTTTAATCTTTGCCAAATTTATTAATTTACATATTTAAGTCGGTCTTCTTTTAATCGATTCATTTGGAAAACAGGATCTTCTCATTCGAATTTTTTTATTTATTTTCTTACATTTTACGAATTTCGATTACAGCATCCTTATTTTTTAGGTTTAAAAAAAAATTTTTTTTTATATGGTTTCCTCCTTTGATTCATTTTGTATCGTTATATTCGCGTTAGTTTAAGTTTACGATAATATGATTCTTTATTAAGTTGTTTCCTTTCTATTTATATATTTATATAAATATATATTCTATGATTTCTAAAAATATATTTTTTTAAGAACACATTTATTTGATGTATGGAAAATAAATACTTACAATTTCACTTTGCGCGTGTTTATAAGATAAAGTTAATGGTATGTTCTTTTTTTTTTTTTTTATTAGTATATACACGAAATAAAAAGAATAAAACTAGCCAAATACCACTACAAGCCATTATTCTTTGCTGATTAAAACGAACCTGATGGATACGTTAGTTAAGTATCGTGATGTAAAAATGCGCAAAACAATATTGTGACCTCGATTATAATGCTTGACCGTGATTTTGTTGTATATATATTACGATTCAACTGAAATGATTATATTGATAGAAAGGCACACAATTTTCTTTAAGAGGTTTCAAAAATTTCGAAAATTTCGAAAATGTATTCGTTTCTTCTCCATGCAACAGCTAATCGCTCTAACCATATTGGAGGAATTCATTCAAAGCCGAATTTTTATTTTGAGAATGAAGTTTTGTAATGTTATATGCATACACATGTAAAGCTAAATTGGTTTTGAAGAGCATTTATTTTTATTATTACTCTTTTTTTTTTTTAAAAAAAAAAAAAGTTTTATATAATTAATTATAAATATTATCATATGGGAACTTTGCAATAAAAAGCAGTGTTGGCAAATGACCTTGAAATGACCTCAAATGACCTTGACCTTTATTTAATTCTTCCTATTAATAAAACCTAACATGTATGGTTGGTATGTATCACGACCTTTACAATAGAAAGGGTGAAAATCGAAAAATTAATTATTACGCTAAAAAATGTTATTCTCTTGGAGGAATGCTATCTGTTTTTTTTTTTTTTTTTATGTTTTTGATCAAGAATTTTTAATCAAAGGTAAATTTTAACTACAAATTTTTATTTTATTTTTTTTTGTGATCAGCATCAAAACCTCTCTCATAAATCACGTGTTAAAGACTGATTGAAAAAATTTTTTTGTGTACCCCCTTCGCTTATTTGGTTGTTACACTGACGACGCTGATGTTACGCGTCGTTGATTATAGTATCTATAAAAGTTCATTCATTTATGTACCATTATAATACTACTCTCCAAAGCAAATAATATCAACAATTTCGAGAATATCGAGAATCAATATGCCACAAATTTTTTTTTTTGAAAAGAATGGAGAGGAAAAAAAATAAAAATAAAAAAACCCCAAGGTTTATTTATCATTTGCAAATAATTTATCAATTTATTAAGTTAAATATACACATGTATGTCATTCACATTATCAACCCGTGTTATAAGATTAAATTTATAAAGGAAATAATACATATTAAAATGTAAAATTGAAATGTAAAGTTGAAAATTTTTGAACCCGCAGCATTAGTACTTATCGTTGCAGGAGTTTTAGGTGTAACGTCATCATTGGTATCAGGTGTTGCTGGTTTTTGGAATGGTTGAGGTATACTTGGATTCGGATATTCGGTGGTTGCATACCTAAAAATAATAAATGGCAAATAAATTTTACATTCCTCCTTTTTTTTAAAAAAAAATAAAAAAAAGTTATTTGTTATACCCGATAGATTCCAAAATTGATGTGATTTTCGGACCAATCAAACCATAATTTCCATTAAGTTGGATCAATTCGTCGTGAGTTTTACCAGGAATGGCCTTGGGCATCATCAAAAAATCACTCGTATTCAAATAAGTCGAAAAGTCTAGATGTGACAAGGTGGACCCTACTTTAAAAATTGGAAAAGAAGTTTCTAATATTGCAGAATCTCGGATGTAATCAGTGGAGTCATGAGGTAGGAATCCTAAAGTTTTTGGAGTTGTAGATAATCTTAACATCTCCTGCATTATTTTAAATTGAGGGGCCTTTATCAATTCTTCCAAAGAAACCTCATCATTTACATCTTTATTTTCTATAAAATATTTTTGAATTTCTTTGGTATAATCGGAAGTAAAATTCCCATCATCTAATCGAATCATGAATTTATCAAATATGAATTCTTTCACGATTATACCATCCTTTGTCGCAATTGCAGGTAATAGACCCAATGGTGGGGCGGATTGAGCAACACTCAAGGGTTTCCAAGAACTCGTAAATCCTAATCCATGAATTAATTCATGCGTTATGATGTAGGTAATATCATAATCTGTTGCATTCATTGGCTTAACATCACCATCAAAATGATAACTAAATTTCGAATTGAACATTGCTTGTATATCAAATTCTTCATATATTGGATGCCCTTGAAAATTAAATTGTTTAACCAATGCTTGTGGGTACAATCTTTCAAACCCGTCAACTTCATCTTTTAATGAATAATAATTTGTTGCTCCCGCTGCTCCAATAACTCTATCTTCTTCCAAACAATTTGGTGGTTCTTTACAAAAGTTGTAGAATTTAGCATTTACCTTTATTTGTGTATTTAATTTTATTGTGCTGGAAATTATTTTAGCAGCGTTTTCAAATGAGCTTTGTACTTTTTGACATAACTCATCTTGATTAATTAATCCACACGTAAATGTCACTTGAAACATCGATTCGGGAGGTGACCCTTCTTGATTGAACGTGGGTGATTTCCCACCTTTTGGATCTTCGACTATCCATTCTTTACATTCAACTCGTTTTAATTGACTTCCGCTTTTTAACAAATCCGTCGGTTGATAACAATCCGCTGAAATTTGTTTTATTAAAATGAGTAAAACTAGTAACCATATGAATCTCATGACCTTTTTTTTTTAAAAAAAAATAAAGAAAAATATATATATATATATATATTATTTCTTCGTCATATTTTCATCGTACATTAAATATCTTTTTTTTTTTCGATGATATGTCTGCATGAAACCCCTCTGTACTCGGAAGCGTTACTCCGGGTAGAGTTACACGACCTTTTTGATTGTAATAAATGATTTATAACGTATTACATTTTTTCATTGAGAACAAAAAAAAAACAGATTTTAAAGATTTAGAGATTCGTATATCGTTACACGATACGTTAGATACGTTGCGTAAAGTTCAGCTGCGGCGACAGTAACTTCGATGCGCTCCTCTCAAAGGTCAATGTACAGAAGGTTAAACGATTTTTGTCATGTATCTAGTCATTTGCCTGGACTACCAAATGAAAACGTGTTTAAATATCGAAGGTAACAACTGTAACAACTATAACAATTTTCAACGAGACGAACGTAAACGTCGTGTTACAATGTAATTAATTTCCGCGGATTTCATCTTTATTCTTACCAAAATGGTGAAATGAAATAAAATGATAGACAAAAAAAGAACACTTCATTTTATAAATGGAATATTCCAAATTTATTATTATAAAAAATTTTTTTTTTTTTTTTGATATCTGATACTAATTATTATTACAATTCAAGATAATCTTTCCAACTGTCCTGTGACTCTCAATCATTTCATGAGCCTGATGACCATCTTTCAAATCAAATTCACGATCGATAACGGTGACGATCTGTCTCTTCTCTAAATACGTAGCCATTTTTGGTAAATCCTTCAGAGATGTAGCAAGTACAAATCTATAACTTCTTTCACCGAAAAGGTTTCTATTGACCATCATGGCAAGCAACCATAAAACATCACTAGTTGAAGCACGTTCACCAAAAGTATCGGGTCCAACGTATGTGATAAAGAGCCCTTTTTTCTTTAAAATCGGTATGGATTTAGTATAAAATTCATCCCCTCCAACACAATCGATTACCAAATCGAAGCTTTCTTTTTCTTCTTTTAATACTTCAACGAAATCTTCTTTGGTGTAATCAATTATACGATCTGCTCCCAATTTTTTAATTAATTCTGCATTTTTACCCGAACAAATCGCTGTCACTTGCGCATGATTAATATTCTTCGCGATTTGTACTGTAAAGGTTCCAACACCTGGTTGATTTTTTTTTTAAAAAATAATAATAATAATAATAATAATAATAATAATTATGAGGTTGACAAGATTCAAGCAAGATTTGATATAATTTTTTTTATCATACCTCCTGACGCTCCAATTACCAAGATCTTTTTTTGAACTTCCTTGGCTTCTTCATCGACCTTTAAACCTCCAACATTAATCAACCCGGTCCACGCCGTTATTCCTGCAATTCCAAATCCTGCAGCCTCTTGATGAGTAATCGTGGCAGGTTTCTTTACAATACCATCTCCCTTGGTGTCTACTCTCGTATATCTACCAAAGGGATCGTAAATTAACTAACCTTAATCTATTAACGCACAGAGAGAATCAAAAAAATTTCTATACATACTGCGCATAGGTACCTACTCCGATAAATGGATTTTGAACTTTACCAAAGACTTCGTCTCCGATGTTAAATTCCGATACCTTGCTTCCCTTAGCGACAACTATTCCCTAAATGAAATTTTATTTTGTCATTTTTTTAAAAAAATATTTTTTTTAAAATTATTTATTTTTATTTATTTTATTATTTATTTACAGAAAAATCGTTTCCTAGAATCTTGGGAACTCCAAAGATGTTCGATAATGGATATAATCCTTTTCTAACTTTATAATCGACAGGATTAACTCCAGTCGCAATAACTTTTACAATCACTTGATATGGTGAATTAATTGTCGGAACTTTCATTTCAACATATTTTAAATTGGACACGGGCCCAATTTCATTTAATTGTAGAGCAAACATCGTTGACGGAACTTGTAAAAAAAAAATGGATTATCATAAAATTCGTAGATTAAATTTTTTTTATTATATTATATGTTTTTTTTTTGTTTTCTTACTTACCTTCACTCATTTTTGTAATTGAGTTTGCAAAAGAATTTTTTTACATTCGTATAAACTGTGCGCACAGATATAATAATAAACAACTTTGTGTGAAAAGTTCTTTAACAAGGTACTTTTGAGGCTGATCACCTCATCACTAGACTTTTTACACAAGCCCTATTATGTAAACTTTTGTCATTGTATTATGAAAAATTTTAGCAATGGCATTACCAAAAGCATCACACGTGAGAAATCTCTTTATAAAGTTGAAAATTCAGATATATTTCTCGAATTTAAATGCAACATGATTTAGTTCATCGATATTTATTGATAGATCTCAACATTTTTTTCCTAATTGGGATTTATTGGCACAAACAACATCAGCCTTTTGTAACCTTTTCCCTTCTTTGAAAAAAATAGAAAGTAGGCAAGGCTTTAATTTGATATTCTTTCGCTAGTTCCTATTTTTTTTATTCAAGAAAATAAAACACATGTATTAAAACGTCATATACTATAACGTAAACATAGCAAGAGATTTAACACTTACAAATTGTTCATCAGTGTCTGACTTTAAGAAATTGTACATTCGGGAATTTCTCTTCAAATGCTGGAGCCATCATTTTACAACCAAAAATCGACCACAAATCTAGTTAATATTTTCAAGAGAGAGAATGAAATTTAATTTGAGACGCTTTTTTTTTTTAAAAAAAAATAATAGAATAAAATAAAATTAAGAACGAGAGAGCATACCAGATTTCCTTCTTTGACCATAATTATCGAACGCACTCTTACTTTGAATTTTAACTAGCATTATAATTAGCTAAGGAAAATTTTTCAAAAAAAAATTCTTGAAGAAAATATCATAACGAGTTAAAAATTGTCATCGGAGAAAAAGGTTAAAAAGAGTCTTCTTGTGTAGGAGTGTAAAACTTGCTGATCTCTAGCCCTAATTAATGTCTTGATCTTAAGAAAATCAAATTTTTATAAAATTGAGCATTTTAAAATATAATAAGATACTAATTTTAGTTAAAAATTTCTCAGAACCTGATTTTCTTAGATCATAACCCATATGCTATACTTGGTCACATGATTACTCAACCACACTACAACAAATTATTTTTTCTTTTCGATTTTTACAAATGAATGCTACTATAAAATGATCTGAAAAAATAAGCTTTAGTGTCTTATAAACCAATCGGGTTATATTTTCATAATAAGCAATCTAAACTTGGGACTTTTTCAATCATTTCATTACTTGTTTCTAAAAACCGTGTATAGGGAAAAGATTTAAGAAAAAGCTAGTGGTTTTTACCAGCTCATCAAATCTCGTCCCATTTATTCACTTTTTTAGGATTTTTTTTTTTTGATCATATGATTGCCATTCACCATACAATTGAATGTTATTGTCCCTGCATAACTAACATACAAGCGCTACACAAGTGAGAAAAACAACCTGTTGACCCGCATAATCATTTGAAAAAAACATCATCTTTATCTTCGAATCACTTAATTGTAATTGATATTCCATGATACTAACCATTTATTTATTTATTAAGTAAAATGTACGAAAATTATCATTGTTTTTTTGTCTTAAATTGAGATTATTTGTGAAAAGCATTATAAAATTTAAATTATATCCTCTCCTCATCTCATAAAAATAAAAAATTTCCTATAATTATGTCCGATTATAAAAATAAATTTGGAAAAGGAATTCCGTTTCGTGAAGGGAATCCAATTCAACTTTTAAAATACATCAAGAATGAAAGAAACCCTAGCGAATACGGAAAAATTGTATTTAACGACGAAGCCTTAGATATTATTAAATCTATAGAAGAACCCATTTGTGTAATTGCCGTTGGTATGCGTTTCACTTACTTATATTACATAAAGCATGTTTGTCTCGCAAGCATTTATTTAGCCGTGCAAAATTTTTACCCGTTATTTTTTTTTAAAAAGTGGGTTCATATCGTAGAGGGAAATCATGGTTCGCGAATTTATTACTCGGTAGACATAATGGATTTCTTTTAGGTTCGACAGTAGATGGATGTACTCAGGGAATTTATATGTGGGATCAACCATTCTACCATGAAGGAAAAAGGATTATCGTATTAGATTGTGAGGGGATCGACGATCCCAAACAGAATCAACAATGGGCGATTAGATTATTCGTATTATGTTTAACGATTTCTTCAACATTCATTTATAATTTAAATGGTGTTGTTGGTAGGGACGACATTGGGAAGTTATTTTTGATGTCTCACCTTACAAAATATATTCGACCACCTCCCGATTATGAATTTTTACCCAGAATGGTGGTGTTACTTAGGGATTTCATGTTACAAAATCCCGATGATTTTAGGGAGTACTTTTTGGATAGGTTGGGTCACGTTAATGAAGAGGGTATGTATATAATTTTCACAATATAAAACCATCTTTTACGCAAATTAATTTTTTATTTGTTCATATATTAGCTGCTGAAGGGATTAAAAAACATTTCTCTCACTTTGACGTGTTTGCTCTGCCGGTATGGTATTATTATTAATTACATTAGTATTTTTTGTATCTTCTTTTTTTTTTAATAATTTAATAATTTTTTAATGCATTATAGATGCCGGCTGCAGAACGTACTCAATTACAAAACTTGGATAAGGTATCAACGTCAGATTTACAACCGGAATTCGTCGTGGAAGTTACTAGTTCGGTTAATAAGATTCTATCTACCTCGGTACCAAAGTATATCGGATCATCTACCATGTCAGGGGTATCATTCACGAAATTCCTTCAAGAGTGCGTCAGTAAATTAAATGATACATCCGAATCTTCAAATTTTCATTTATCGATACCGGATGAATACGAATCGATTATCGAATACGTTGCTCAAAAAGCCATCGATGAATGTGTTAAAATGTACGTAACGAGTATGAAATGCATATTACGATCCGGGAAGGATAATAACCTTGATGATGACTTTGAAAATGTGCAGCATGTCGAAGTATTTAATTGGACCGACTTTCATGAAGTTCACTTAAATGTTTTTAATCAAGTTGAAACAGAATTTTTTAAAAGGATTATCGGAGATGAAACTCAGATAAAGAATTTTGAGAGCGATTTAAATAATAAGATCAAAAAAGAATTTGAAATTTTTCATAAAATAAATTCCGAATCTTTATATGAGTATAATTTAGAATTGGCTAAAGGATTATGGGATAGAAACGTAAAGGTTGGTCTTGACAAAGATAATATCTTTGAGGTAAGGATTCCTTTACTTTCTTTTCTTTTTTTTTTTTTTTACCCTTAATTGAATCAACAAAATTTTGCGTAGTCCCAAGAAGATTTCGATAATGCGATTGCAGTTTTTGAGAGAGAGGTATTAGATACCTTATTAGATTGTCCAGAAACGGAAAAGATAATGGCAAGATTTAAATCTCAGGAATATCAAGATGCAATTACGATACTAAAATCGATCGGAATTCTCAAAGGTGAATTGGCGGATCAAATCAAATCAATGCAAGAAACTGAACAACGATACTTGGAATGTGCTGCTGAGGAAAACGAATTACAAATTAAATTTGATAAATTGAAATCTGAACATGAACAAGTTGAACGACAACTTAGAAATAAAATTCAAGAATTAGATGAAAATATTGAACGTCAAAATGTTACAAACATTGATTTATTACAAAAAATTCAGGATAATCGTGAAGAATCTCTAACGATGTTATTAAGTGAAAAGGAAACAGAATTGGAAATGATAAAGAAAAGAATCGATGAGATTAGACGAAGCAGAGAACATTGGATAAGGCTTATTCAAACTTTTACACCTATACTTCAAATAGGATTTAAAATTGTTAGTTCTATCTTCTTGGCTAAATATAATTTTTAGAGATTTTTTTTTTCTTGTTCATTCAAGTTTGAAAAATAAAATTTTATATATGTAAATTATTTATTTTCTAAACAATACCCATTCTACACTATAATTGGTATACGATGGGTTCTAAATTTTCAATATAAACGATCAAATCAATCAATTATATTTTTTTAATGTTAAACAAATAATGATGGACAATCGTATGATGATGATCTCTTAGATTACATAGATTACATAGATTACAGTACCATGTTGATCAATGTTGATCACGTGTATTACAATATGATTATCAATAAGATGATCAGCATGATTTTCATGATTTTCATGATTATCGGTTTACCGAAGGCAAGAAGATTCGGCGTAGAAAGAGATAATACATTAGTAATAAAAATTCGACTCTCCAAAATGAAGTGACTAATTTACAAAATAGGATACGCATATAATTAATTATTCGTCATGTGATAAAGCATCGTGACACATTTAGAGGCAAATGTATTATTGATTTGGCTGATAAAAAATTCATTTATAATGACCAAAAAAAAAAATGGTCGTAAAAAAATTTCCGACTTTTTTTTCAAAACATTTTATAATTTCATCTTAAAAATTCAAATTTAATGTCTCGAGTATCTCCCCTTTCAACTTCAACAAAACCTCGAGAATATCCTATAACGCTTCATAATTCAACATTAAATGGACAACTTTTAACATCATTATTACCATGGCAAACCATTTCATATTTACAATACTTTAGACATAGTGGAAGGTTTACATTTCGTTATGAAGGATTCTCCAAACTTGAATCATTAAATGATTTATTGTTTCATTTATCTCGTAATCGTAATGAATATTTGATTTCGGGAAATACAATGAAAAATCCTGGGTCAGTTTATAGGTTTAAATTACCAAAGATTTGTTCAATTTGTCATGAAGTTGGTCATGAACCTGAAAATTGTAACGTTATCGATATATTTCTCTCGAGAAGGATGTTAAACCAACAAGAGATTGATGTTATGATTAATTGTATTTTAGAATTTAATCGTCCTATAAGGAAAATTTCTTTGAGGTTTAATCAAGTTGGTAATGAAGGTGCGAAATCTATTGCAAAACTCATTGAACAGAATAATTTCCTTACTGAATTGAATTTAGGTGATACAAAGATTAATGATGATGGTGTTTTATTAATCGTTGAAGCTTTAAAGAAAAATCGTTCTATAAAAAAATTGATTTTGGAAAATAATGATATTGGTGACAAAGGTTTATCAGCTATCGCGGATTTATTAAAGATAAATAAGATTTTAAAAAATATTGATCTATCTCAACAAGAATCCAAGATTTCTCTTGAATATTTGAAAAAATTAGATGAAGCTTTATTACACAACACAAATATTGTTTACGTTCATTTTAATACTAAAGGTTTACATTTATCACCAGGTGTAGATTTTGCAAAATTCGATTCGTTGTATTTATTAAAATCCTCTCATCGAGTTCCAATCCCTGATCATTTTGACGAAAGTAAAAATCAATTATATTCAAGAATTGTAAAATATCTTCATCAAAATCGTATATTTGATTCATTCGCAACGGTCGATATGATTGATTTAATGAGTAAGGCGAGAATTTTATTATTAAATAATCTTAACTCTAGCGTTTTAGTAAAAGTTCCTTCTGAGGTTTGGATACAAATATTTAGGGATTTTGGTGATGAAAAAGGGTTACCTATAAGAAACGTTGACATGATCGTCAAGTATTCTGGTACTAGATCTACCCTTTCTAAAGATATAACCGAACGAAAATTTTTAGAATCAGTTTATACAAACAAATTTGTTTTGGAATAATTCTTGCGTTCATTGATTAATTAATTAATTAATCAAATCTTGTAAAATATCTTTTTTTTTTCTTGTAAAATAAATTTACCTTTGTAATTAAATAATTCTGCATGAATAGTTTAAATCACGTGTTACTTCATTTAATTTTAAAATTATGATTGGTCAAATTGGAAATTTTTTTTTCCATTTTTTTCCATTTTATTTAATATACTATAAGCGAAATGTTAATCGCTAAAATTTGTCGCGAGATATCATTTATTAACGACGTAACTTGGAGCAACCAAGAAAGTATATACGATACCTTCCAACCCAACACCTTTAACTTTTCTACTTAGTCTCGTTCTTCTTTCCTTTGCTCTTTTACCAAAAACTATAATATCTCGTAAATCATCTACCAACAATCTATTTAAATTAAAAAAGTTGTGTCTAATCTTATGCATATTAACATCCAATTGAGTTGTATCAATCAAATCAACATTTAATAATTTTCCATCACGACATTTCATATCACATGTATATCTTCCCAAACTTTTGTCATGTTCAAAGAATTCACCTATTTTCAATGCAAAATCTCGCTCATTTGAATATATTGTAATATGATCACAATATCTATTCAAATTAGCATAATCATGTATAAGGAATTGATTTAAAGAGGTATCAGGATTAAGTAATGTAACCGTCGGTAATTTCATTAATGTTTCCTCCGAATCTTGACTTTTACTTGAACCTTTCATTTGAAAAATTTCTTCAAATGCTTCTGCATATTGTAGTGCCAACATACAACCCATTGAATGACTTAATATATGTACTGCGCAAAATCCCGCATCACGAAGGTCTTGTAAAAATGTCCGAAAATCTAATGACATTAATTGTAAAATTATCTAACGTAATCGTCGCATTGCTAATAGAACTTGGAATTAATTATATTTACCATTAATCGCTTGTTCCGAAGATGCCTGTTTTTTGACTCCAAAATACCACAAAGAGTTCGTACTCGGTGGTGAGAACACAAAGGGTTTTATGTAACTAGGAAAATCTGCCAATGCAAGAAATTGTCCAAATGTTTCCAAGGCAAACTTTGACGGACAATTGAACCCATGTATGAATACGATACATTCCTAGTGAAAAAAAAAATCCCTTTGAATATTAAAAAAAAAATATAAATATGGTTTTTCTTAAAATAATAATAATAATATCAAAATAAGAACAAATACTACCATCAAACCCTCACAATGTCCCGATGCACTAGTGGTGCCAGATTGTTTCCAGCCGTCAATTTTGAGAGTATACTCGATATTAGAATAATTCCTTGTTTCCTTAGGAACCCTTCTTATAACTACCTCGTTACGGGAAGTAGTTTTATCGATGGGGTAAAATCCTGTAATCGCAAATCCTTCATCATTCATTCTAATTATCACTGAAGATTGCGTCGCATCATTGGCATCAAAATCGGGTCCCATGAAGGAAGCAAATGTTGTCAAATATTCCAAACAATCTTTCATCGTCAATTTATTTGATTCTTCATCGAATTTTTGTGGAAATATTAATGTGGACCGTGGAAGATGCTTTAAATATTTGCCAGAAACAGAGCACTCAACAGAAGCAACCGTTATATCTATTCCACTATTATAAGGTCTAGGATAAAACCTCCATTCATCCCACGGTGTATAACTATTTTTTACAAGTCCAACTCGAACCGTATGAAACGCGTCTCCTGTTCCCGTGCCTCTTGCCTGAAAGGGTCCAATAGGTACTCCATCTATGATAGAAATATTTTTTTTTTAACAAATGATTTCTAGATGTATTTAAGCATAATTTAAGATATTTTTAAGTTTACCTTCCCAAATACCTGAAAGAATGAAGAATAATTCATTTTAGAATATTAGAAAAAGACAATTTGAAATTTGAAAATGACGAATTATTATTATGAGGAATTACCCTTTAAACACTCTCCATCAAATGAATCATCAACCCATTCACCGCGTCCGTGAGGTCGGCCATCGGCATTAATCTCACCAACATAAGTAACAAGTCCATGTCTAAACCAAAGGCTATAACTTTCCCAGGCGTAATAATGAAAATATCCAACGGCATCTCCTTTATAAGGATGAATGTCCGATTGTTTTATTCTCCACCACCATATTGTGTCCAACCATTTAGCATCCTTAACGATACGTGGATAAATATATCGAATAATGATCCATATTAATAACGTTAAGCCTTCAACGGAGGAAAGAATTATTATCACAATGCGTGTTGAAGGGGATTGTGAATCGTCAGGCGTAAGCGAACCTCTATTTATAATCAAAAGAATTATAGTAGCAATTGCTAACCTACGTAATGATAATCATAAATTAATTAAAGTTACGTACGCAAAAAAATTAAGGGTCTAATAATGATTATGAAATATTACCAATAAAAGCACCATCTTACGACTTCGGTTATCTATAAGCATCAACGAAAATGAGTATGTATCTTGAAATTATAAATTTTGACCGGCATTACCATATATGATGGTGAAATTGAAGATCTGTCAAAAACTTACCTTATAGTAAACGTACATCATTAAAGCAAGTGCCGCCACGAAAGTCGCGAATTCTGGCCATCTTTTCCATGTGCTAACGTTCTCTACAAGAATTTAATGTCGTATAAATATTTTCAAGACGTTTATTATTATTAATTTATGATCAACTTACTTAATAAACCACCAATTCCGGCTCCAATCAATGATAAATATAATAATATAAACATTATAAACCAAAATACTCTTGTATATGATCGTCTTCGATATCGACCTCTAACTTGTCTCTCTGATTTACGATAAGCCATTATTCGAAATGTGTTACTTATTTCTTGTGGCATTAAAACGCGTGTTCGATTTGAATCACTGCTGCCTATAAAATTGGTATCAGTTGTATCAATTGGATTCATTCCTTTCTTATCAATTATATCTACCTTTGATGAATTTGAATGAATTTGTGTGTCACTATATTCCATATTTTGTTGAGAATTCAATGATAAAATTTACAAAAGTTTAGCGGAAAAAACTGACATTCCTTTTGAAAACATCCTATTATTTATATTTATATTTAAGATGTAACGTAAATATGGCTATCATAATGACGTTAGCGATTTTCTGATTGCACTAAATGCTGAAAACAGAATATTTATTTGCCTGATCTATCGACTTTATCAAGAATTATCAATAAAGGAAAAAAAATAAACAGAATTCATTGAGTCATTGTTCTTATCGTACTATGAAGTAATTAAGACCGTTCTTCAGAGTAATTTGCATTGTGCGCAAGTTTATAATGTTAGTGCATTTCTCATTTTCAAAAAAAAATACGTTATAAAAAGATCGGTAAATATGAAAAATATTTTTATTTATTATATATTTATTTTTAGGTGGAAAAAAATAATTTATCAAAATTCTGCCGATCATTAAATTACGTAATTGTCACATATAAATCTCCCGATTATCCAAAAAAAAAATTTTTAATATCTCTTAATATCTACAAATATTTATTATTTTATTTTTATTATTTTTGTTTTGTGAAAATTTTGTAATGGGTAGAAAGAAAAAAACTTTTCATAAACCTTCAATTCAAATTGAAACTGGCAATGATAGATACGATAATCAGGCTGGTAGAATAAAAGCCATAAATACATGGGATGATATTGAACACGATTCCGAAGATGATTGTAATTTATCTCATTGAGCTTGAGTCAAATTGAATACGATTCGATTTGTATATTTATATATTTTAATAATCATTAATCAATTAAATTAGATCATGAAAGGAGAGGAAGAATTTTAATAGATGACGGTCAAAAACAAGGTAATTATCAATTTTTGTTCTTAGTGATATTTAAATGATTCTAACCTAATTTATTTTATAGATGAATCTGAATCATCTGAAGAAGAAGTATTTGCTTTACAAACTGGTGATACATCATCTGATGAAAACCAAGAAGACGATTTAGTGTCTTCAGAAGATATTGATGATATCGATGATTTTGATTCACAGACTTGGGGCACTCGTAAACTGAACTATTATGATGCGGATGATTTATCTGATTTTGATGAAGCAAAAGAAGAGGAAGAAGAAGCTTTAAGATTGCAAAAGAAAAGGATAAGTAAAATGTCTGAAGAAGATTTCTTTGATGAGTTTGACATTAGATCTGACTCAAAAAAAGATATGGTAAATACTTCATTCTTTCATTTATTGTATTTCTTTATTTATTAAATATTTATTTTTTAAAAAAAAAAAAAAATTAGGATATAGAGAATGAAAAAAAACTCATGGAAAGGCTTAATCAAGAGGTTAAAAAAATAGCTCTTGAACCTCAAGGGTAGGTATCATCTCGTTATAATCAAAATTTATTAATTAAATCCTTGATATTAATTTCTCTTGATTGGTTAATCAAAAATTATGTAGCGAAATACAACCGGAAATTATAAATAAAGGTCTTTATTCAAACCTTTCCAGAACCGAAATTATAGAAATTTTGCAGGATGAATCACCTGAGCTTTTTGAATTAATGAACGAATTTAAAGAAAAACTTTCGATACTCAAGAATACGTTAACACCTATAATAGAAAAGTAAGAAAATTTGTATGGAATGATATTAATTTAATTTTATAACTAATATCATTTATTAAATTAGGGCCAAGAAAAGGAACATTAAAGATGATCCAGCCATGAAATTTTTATCTATAAAATATTATACGTTGTTTAATTATCTTACCAATATCTCCTTTTACCTTTTCTTGAGATCGTCTGGAACACGTCATTTACGAACGCATCCTGTAATTGACGCGCTTGTAGACCTCAGAACAACTTGGGACAAATTAGAGATCTTAGAAAGTAAAATGGAAGATGTAATTAACGAGTTTATTGATAGGTTAGAGACAGATGAACAAATCGATCAAAATGAGATGGCAGACTCAGGTGTTTAATTTTAAGACGTATTTGTAATTAACTTATATTATAGTATTTATATTAATACTTCAAAAATATGTAGAATTGGTAGTTGATGAAATAATTAAGCAACCACAGAAATCAATTGATTTAAAAGTCAAGAAAGTTAAAACTGCAAAGTCAAAAAAAGAAAACAATGAATTGACAGAATCCAATCTTCAGAACAAATCAGATAAAGGAAAATTAATAAAGAAAATAACTAATGAACCAATCAAGATAAAATCTCAAAAATTAGATGAAATTATGAGCGAAGAAAGTGATCATGAGAGCATAAATGATCAACCAAATATTGCGGTTACATTGATTGAACCAGAATTTGTGAGCCTCAAGAGCAAGAAAAAAAAGCGGAAAAGAGTACTTTGTTTATTTTATATATATATATATTTCTTTTTGAAAATATTATTTATTGATATTTATTGAAATTTAGGAGGATACGGATTTGGGAGATTTGGATGCTTTAGATGACGTGGATGCTAATGATAAGACACAAAAAAGAAAATCACTGCGACATCATATTGCGAAGATTGATCAGGTCCCTATTTATTATATTTTTTTAAATAATATTTTTTGGATATGATTAAATTAACTAGTATCAACTTGAATATAGACTTTAGCTAAGCGTGAAAAGGCGATTCGCCTTAGTGGGGACACCGATATACCTTATAAAGATAAGGAAAAGGGTGTAGTTAAACCAATAAACAATCAGAATGATGGTGACGACTTGGATGATTTAGATTGGAATGATGATGATGAAAAGATAGCAAACGATATGGAAAACGAAGATGAAGAAGATGCTTTTTATTTAGCAGTGCAGAAAGCTAAGAAAGCTAAGGATAAACAAAAGAAATTGGAGCACGAACAGTTGATTAAGAATAATAAGTAAGAAATTTTGCTTTTTTTATGTCTTATTCAAATCCTAATTGAAATATTTATATATTTTATTATATTCATAGAGTTGTTTATGAGGAAGACATACTTCCAGATGGTTCTAAACGGCAGATTAATTATCAGATACTCAAGAATAAAGGTCTTATACCACACCGTAAGAAAGAACAACGCAATCCACGAGTTAAGCATCGTAACAAATACGAGAAGGCAAAGAAAAGAATCAAAAGTTTCAAAAGAGTTGTGGTTCAACAAGAGGGATCTTACGGGGGTGAGAAAACCGGTATTAAACCTAAATTATCAAGAAGTATTAAATTTGGTATGTAAAACTAATCTTTCTTGTTTATGAATATATTCTTAAATATAATATTAATTATTCTATATGGACCCAGATTGAAATTTTTGGACAATTAAAACTTTTCTTTATAAAATAATTATTACTCGCATCCCAAAAAGAAAAAAAAATTATAATAGTAATTGAAATGATCAATAAAAAAAAAAAAAATGCATTAAAACATGAAATTCTATTGGAATCGTTGAAATAACTGGTTAAAAAACTGATATTTTTTATATTTTCGACTTGGTTTACTAACATAGTTTCCATCAAAAGAATAAAAGTCGTGTATGATTGGTCAATTTGTCCTCAATTTTATTAATAATAATTTGAGAATTAAATAATGGTTGCTTTGATAACACTTCAGGTTTATATTCACCTGAAATAACTTCTAATCATAAATCAGCAATTTTTTTTTCTTTTATATAAAAAATTTGTATCCTTAATCTAACATTCCAATAAAATCAATTTAACTGATTCTCTTATTATTAATAATCTTTAATGTAAAGTTAATTTCTTCTATTATTAACTCAGATTTACCATCATTACAAATTCTCTTCATAATCAATTTATCTTAGATTTTTACTATTTTTTTGTATCTATATTTATAAAAATCAAATAGCATTACTATATAACTTATGTAGTAATTATAAAAAATTGGATAATATCTATAGTTTTTTTTTGCAAATTTTATATTTAGTATCTATTATGAATCTTTAAAATTTTTTTAAATCCTTTTACTTTACAAATAATATATAGCCTAGCAAGTTTCTTCTTCAGAATTTCCATTATATATAACTTTCAGAATTGTTAAAAATATCTATTGAAAACTGTAAGATTAGCAGGATTATTTTGTTAAAATAACATAACAGACATCTTAGAATATATTATCATAGTTTTTTTATTGTTACATAAAAAGATTATTAAGATTTTAGCAACTGATTACATTACTTTAAATTGTATAAAAAACTATATTATACAATTTTATGTAATGGTCAATCATGCAAATATCTGCTATGTTACATATGATATATAATATGCAATTAATTATAAATATTTCATAATTAGTATTTGATAATGAAAATCATAAATCTCACAATTTCACATTTTTCATATTTCAATATAAATAAGTACAGATTCCATTTGTTTATTCCTTAGTTTACATACATTCATGTGAAATATGTTTATAACTGACTCTTATTTCATATTTTTAGAAAGAGATTAATTTGCATAATATAGTCTGATCTTCTTTTATAAATAGTAAGTAGTATTATTTTGTGATTAAACATAATAATCAAAAAATAAATGATTTCTAATCCTAAATTGACTTTAAATTAGCTTTATGATATAATATATATGTAATAAAATTATAATAAAAATAACAAAAATAATAAATATTAATTATAAAAGTATTTTTTTAATAAGTATTTTAACTATTTTTTTATTTTTTATTTATTTTTATAGAAATATCCATTAGTAAGTAAATCAGAAGTGGTTTTTTTAGTAGTTTTTTGTAATACCAATTAATTAGAATAATAATTAATAATTAATAGAATTATTAATCTTTAGCATGATTATCTTATAGATTTTATATTAAATTAAATTAATATTGAGAATTTGTATTTTATGTATTATAAATAAAATGCACTCATATATATTTATATATTCAATATTCTAATGGATCATGTGTAATATAGTTTTATAGTTATATAATAGCATTTTTAAGATTATATATAATTATCAAATATAAAATATGTAAAATTATATGATTAACTAATATAAAATTTATGCAATTATATGATTATCAAATACAAAATATATGAATTAATTTATTTGATTATTATTACATAAAGCATCAAAATCATATAATTATAAACAATTTACTAATTAAGCTAACTAATGTAAAAAAATAAAATACAATTATTAAATATATAATTACCTTCTTTATACTAGTCAAAAGAATTTTTTTTTAAATTATTAACAATTCAGTCTAGCTGCAGTATTTTATTTGTATTGTAAATTGAAGAAAAAAATCTAGAAAAAATACTAAAATACGCAACTTACTTCCCATAGTTCTATTTCAATCTCGTTTGAATCAACTGATCACACCTATACATGAAGTCGAAATGAAAACCCAAAAAGTCGAAATGTTTCGACTTTGGAGGTCAAAGTCGAAATAAAAGTCGAAATGGTCGAAATTACGTCATATCACATGATTTTTTATATATAGAAAAAACAAAAAATACAAAAGATGTA
>CAMKVN010000112.1:0-41217 GCA_946474995.1 Funneliformis geosporum
ATCGGCTGATACCTGAACTGATGGCCTATTGCTGTGTAATGAAACTTTAGCTTAATAGGAGACTCACGGTTTAACCACTGAGCCAGGGACGCCGATCCCTTTTAATTTAATAGTTTTATTAACGCAAACAAGTTCTTAAAGTTATTAAGTTAAATTATTATCCTTCAGATATCTAAAACCTTGCTATACATGTTGAAGTCTATTTTTTAGTCAGTAGACTTTGTAATTGACTCGTTTAATACTATGAGCTCTAGTTTATCATTCTCAACTATTGTGCTTTTTGTATAACCTTTCTGCATATTTGTGTTACTTTCTTCAAATATTATTTTCAAATATTTTTAAGTCTTTCTATAAGATTTTCTGTTTAATTCATTGATTATCTAACTTATTTAATCCTTTAATTATCCTTTTTTCTTCAATAACTAATTTATCTGAATTATTTCTTTCTGAAATTTATTTTCTTATGTAATCTTTTCTTTTATAATGCAATTTATCTGAGTATTTTTCTTTTTTTTAATAAATTAATATTTTCCTTCTTATCATATGATCTTTTTCTTGTAATTTTATCGTATTTTATTGATCTTTATCATATGTATTATTGCATCTTAAATTATAAAATTGTTGACTTTACAATGTGATTTTTATATGATCTTATAATAATATGACATTATGATCATATGACCTAAAAATTTTTTAATATGACTATGTCATTTACCAACATTAAAACTATTAGGTTACCTATGTAAAAAGCTTTTAAGAAAAAGCATACAAAATGTTTTTCCTAGGAAGAATTCTTAGCTAACAGTATAGATAACACAATTTAAAATGATGTAATAGATTGGTTACTTTATATGAGCAATAGTGTTAACCTATAAGAAGACCTTAGATAATCTTTATAACTATTAATTCTTTTAAAAGATTGAGTCTTTATAGACTAATCCTACTTCTAGTATCATTAGAAAAAAATATTTAACTAATTTCTGATACATTTCTAAATGAAATAGTAATCATTTATTTTAGAATCTTTATAAATAATATACAAATAAAAGTTTTGCAATAAAAAGGTAATAAATTCTAAAAAAGATTTTTTTTTTTGAATTAATATTAAATCTTAACTTATTTTACTAAAAAAATCATATTTAACTTATAAAGTAAAATTTTAACTTTTAAACATAAAAGATTTGCTGCAAGTGCAGGCAATACAGCTACACAAAAATGAAAAAATTAAAATGAACAAGAATTAAATAAAAATGTTTGTAAAGAATTTGATTCAAATTGGTTACATATTTATTCTTGGCTTAAACAAAGTGAAGATATTAATGAAAAGGTGATCATGTTTTGCAGCTAATGTAAAAATGCAAAAAAAAAAATATTTTTACTACCAGTATATAATCATATCGAAAGTAAATATTTGAATAATATATAAATATCGATAATAATAAAATTGCTGTAATAGCAAAAAATAAATCTCAAGTTTTAATAATATAAGGATTTATTCAGTAACTTAATAAGGAAAAATTAGTCTAATATGTAATATATATCATTTTTCAAAAAATGAATATGCCTTAAATGTTATCTGGAATTATGCAATTTAGTTTATTTGCAAAATAATAATCCAAATATTCTTTAATATCAGCAATAACTATATATTATATAAAAATAAACTTGTTTCACATGGATAATTTATTAAATAAGTCTAGTCAATATGTATTTTATGAAAATCCAGTTATAGTACAAAGTTTTTTGAAGTTTATAATATTTATTATTAAAAAAGAAATAGTAAATGATATTAAAAATTCTAAAAACTGAAGTATTATGCTTGATGAAAATATATGTTTTACTTTAAAATATTTAGCAATTGTGATAAAATATATATCATATTATACTTCAGTTTTATGATATTTAGGTATAATTAACTTGGATGATTGTGAATAAAGATGGTACAACAATTGATTTCAAATTTACAAAATGTTGCAACATATTAATTACAGTTCCCATCTTTAATTGTGAAGCTGAATTAATAATATAAGAACTTAAACAATTTAAGCTAGCAAAAATACTTAATATAAATAATTTAAATCATTTTAGAAGTAATAGAACAAGTACAATATTAGGTCACTAGAGTAAAATTGCTATAAGATTAAAAAAATTTAATCTGTTTAAAATTATTATATTACCCATAAATTATAACTTACTAGTAAAAATACTATAGTCAACTCTCTCTAAATGCATACCTCTTAAAATCTAAAATAAGCATGTACAGTCGACCCTCTCTACTGTTACACCCCTCAGAACCAAAAATAAAAAGTGTGACTATAGTGAAAAGTGATTATATAGAAAGATTTTTTTATAGTATTACTAAGTATTGGTTTCAAAATGATGTGACTATAATAACATTGTGATTATAGAAGGATTTTTTTATATAGTGTTAATGGGAACTGGTTTTTATGAAAGGTGTACTTATAACGGAGGATTTATATGATGTGATTGTATAGGGAGTGACTGTAGAGAGGGTCGACTATATTTATAAAGGGTGTGCATTTATATATTTTAAAAATTTTACAATAAAAATAATGTTAAAATGTATTATTATATTATTTGTAATTATTTTTTTTATTTAAATAAAACATAATTATTGATTAAAATATTAATCTAAAGTAGTTTGCTACAATAAATCTACTTGTTTTTTTTTTAATAAATTTTTCAATTGTATTTGCTAATTTTATATGTATATTTGCATTTTCTTGCTGAAGTAAAAATGTTTGTACTAAAGATGAACATTATAATTAAGAAGTTGTAACTTGGTAAGCGGTAAGTTGCAACTTGAGTTACAGCTAGTTGCATGTGACTTTTATAATATAATTATATTATGAAAGTCATATGCGACTTAAGTTAGATCATGAAATAACTTTATAATCTGCTGGTAACTTCATAATATAATGGTAACTTTATAACATAATGGTAACTTCATAGTCTACCGATAACTTCATAATATAGTGGTGATTTCATAATCTAATTTCATGATCTAGTAGTAACTTCATAACCTACTATTCATAATCTGATAGTAACTTCATAACCTACATATGAGTAGCTTCTTTGCGTTTATATCATTATTTCAATCGTTTTCTATATATTATAATAGTGATTTCATAGTCTAACAATGGATGGTTATGCTTTAATTTAATAGTGATATCATGATCTAATGGTTACTGCTTTCTTCTTATTCCTAATTCATTTATATTATATATTCTACATTGTTAGTATTGGCTTTCCATCCTTGTTTGAATATCTGGTTCCTTATTAAGGATACTGACACTTTGTGCTTGTTTGGTTGCTAGTTCTATATTGAGAATTTATGCCTATTTAGTTGCCTTTTAAAATACTGAAATAGTGTAAAAAGAGACGACAGGTGGCATGGTATATTTGCAATTAATTTTGGCTGGCTCTATGATATAACTCTGGTCGATCTTTTGAGCATGTGATTTGAGAATCCAATTTAGTATCATAATAGCGTTGTGATAGTATCCTGATAGTGTCATGAAACTCTCCTGAAACTGTTATAGAACTGGCAGATGCCTGGAAGGTTCTATTAGTTTGTCAGTTTTATATCAGCTTGGGTAACGCATTATTATATCCAAAGTTCTGGCCAAATTTATATAATAGTACTGGTCGAAATTAAGCGAATTTATACTGCGCTTTACTGCGTCATAGTTACGTGATACTATTCCAGTGACAGAACACCCTCACATAGTTATGGGTTAGTGACAAGAATGTTCTAAAAATGTTTTTAGAATCCAATATATATGTATTTGTGCTACATATTTTTTTGTATCCAGAATTGGAGATGCAATATGTATTATTTTAGTTCAGCCCATTTGATTGCTGAAAGTGCATCATCTTGCAATCCAACTATTACCTATTTGTTGCCAGCATATTAGCAGAATATTATAAGTACTTCTGAGGCCTAATTATGGTTTAATTTAGGTTGAGGTGATGAGTATGCTATTTTTTTGCTGTCCTTATAAAAATTCTCTATCCTTATAAGAAAAATTCTTGAAAACACTTTTAGGGATAATCTTGATATCATTTTTGGATTCTTAGCTTGTTTTATTGAATTCTTTATTATCTGTCTTTAAGAATCCTATCAACCCTAAGAAATTTTAAAGTTTTAGAAAAAAAATTGAAATTTTTCTATAGTATACACCACTTGGATAAATATAGTTATGTATAGTATATATAAAAAAAAAAAAAAGGTAAAGAGTTTGAAAATTCATAGAGCTTATAGGGCTCTTAAGGACAAGTAATAAATTGCCTTTCCAAAGTTCTAAAATTGTTAAAGAAGATACTTCTAGCGTTCTTGTTAAGTTTTTTTACCATCCCTATAATTTTTTCATAGGGCAAAATTTTTGATAAGTTATTAGGACCAACTTATAGCATTAGGTATTTTCATTCTATTGAGAGTCTGACTCATTACTTTTGAGGTCTGATAGTTCTAAAACATCTTATCCAACTTTTTCTAATGATAATATGCGTTTGAGTTATACTTTTTTACATGTCAATCACAAAATTAATATTTAGAAACCACCGGTCTTTCACATTCATCTTATTTGCATAGAGGTCACTAGCATCTTTTCCAGTGAATATAACATCCTTCTGGTTTTTTACTTCCCTGCTAATAAACCTCCCCTTCATTAGAATGATACTGGCAAATGTATTTATCACCCATTAATATTATTCTTAGATAAATAACACTTTGATATCTATAATTATTTATTTTTATTTTAAACTTTTTTGTTAAGGTATTATATTGAAACAATATACTAGATAATATATCTGAAAATTTTTACTATGACATAATCTGAGCTTTCAGAGTTTTTCGATGCCCTATACTTTTTCACCCAGAGGCTGAAAAAAATAAAATAGAAGCCCAAATAATTCGCTATTCTAGTGAAAAATACTTGTTAGGCCTTTCAACTCTGGATGATATAGTTGCAGGAAATGATGAGGGATTATCCTCAATCCTTGAAGATACTTTATCTAAATGATAAGATATTTCATTTATGGCCATTGAGAATAAAGGATTAACAGAAAGGATAAATGGAACATATCGTTATGTATTGCGTCTTTAAGTTGTCTTATTAACAGCCAAAAGGCACTGGTAACTCTTAAAGTCATTTGGGTATTCTTTGATATTCTTGTGTTGGATGATGAATCTTCCGATGAATGCGAAATAAAAATAAGGGATATTTATCTTGTAGTGTAAAGATATTTTCAATAGAGCATATTAAGGCATTTTCTTTTCGTAGCTATCATATGGGAAAAAAGTCATATTTGCAAATTTATATAAACAGTACTAGTAGTAGAAAAACTGCTATTAAAGCTGTTCAAGATAATAACTTTGAAACTGCATCAGATGATTTATACTCATTTCACCATAAGGTAGCCTGAGAGAATGGAATTTAACACTTTGGATGGTTTACAATAAACAAATATATTTACAAGCAAGGCAAATGGACCAGCCCACTATTTTAGCTCTCTTATGAAATTATACTTTTGTTCTCATGTGAGATATATAGACCCAATCATGAGAGTTGAATGAATTTGTCAAAGTCCTCAATGTCTTTATGATCAGCATGACATTGCATTGGAAAAACCACTAAAGCAAATATGTCTTGTTGATGTTGAAACAGAACCAGATCTGAGATGCATCACTATCATATGTGAAAACCAAGAAAATCTGCTAAAAGCATTCGTTCTCTGCTGAAAAGCATTTGCCTCTAACATCCAAATTGGGTTTAACAATTCAGACTATGATTAGCATTTTATTATGAAAAGGGCCTATTATCTCAATATACTTGAATAGATGTGAAAACGAATGACAGGAAAGTTCAAAACAAAGAAATAAATTCTAAAGTGGAAATACCGTGGAAAGATAGGAGCGAAATCTGAAAATGATTTTGTGAAAAAGTATCCTGTTAAGGCTCTTGAGGAAGGTGAAGAGAATCCAGAGGAGAAAGAATATATGGGTGGTCCAATTAAGATCAAAATTAGTACAGAAGATGATTTTACTTCTAGTTTACTTAAACTGCCAGGTTGCATACTGATTGACGTCTGAGTGTGCTTCAAAAAACGTTTCCCTCATTCTGAAGTCAAAAAGAAAGGTTCACTTAAATTTTTCTTACAAAAGTGTGGTCTTTATAGTAAAGCCGACATGCCATATGATAAAATGTGAAAAATCTATTCAGAGGTGAAAAAAAGCTCCTTCTTAACAACCGCGAGAAATATGCGTGAAGTAGCACATTGCTGTATTATAGATGCACTGTGCTATCAAGAGCTTTTAGTAAACTAAAGTATAATAAATGATTATAGAGAAGTTGCCTCTATAGCTTAAGTTTCTCCTTTCGACACATACTATTGCGCAAATAGAATGAAGATACAGAAACTTCTTGAAGTATATGCTGTTAAACGAGATATAATAATAAGTACAAGCGTTCCTGAAAACATAGAAAAAGGGAAATATCCTAGTGTATACATATTTTCACCTAAAAAAGGGATTGAAAGTAAAAGACTTGTAATGGGAGGATGTCAATATTGCGTAAAATAATAGAAATAACTTGCATAAGATTGAGTTTTTGTTTAATAATCATATCGTTCAAACTTAATGTGTTCGCCATGATAACCAACCAGAAAAGAAAGGCCTATATTTGGTCATATTGGAATAAGAGGTTGGATCTTAAAGCACGTCTAACCCACTAGAAAAGAAAAAGCAACATCTTGAAAAGATAATAAGTTCAGCTAAAAAAAAGGCAAAAAGATTCTGGAAAGCTTAAATTTAGAATACTCAACCATATGCTTTGATTACGATTATTAGGATTTGAAGCAAAAGCTTTGAAAGGTATATGTGAACACTTTTTATGTGAAAGTGGAAACTCACTATCCCCTATCTTTCTTCATAAATTAGCCTGTAGAACTACTATAGCGGGAAAAGACAACCTTAATCTTGTTGCTGAATTTGTATCAAAGAAAGGGTTTGGGATAAAATATGGGGATACCGATTCTTTATATCTCACCTGCCTGGATAGGTATTATGAAAAATGTGATGAAGCCTTCTCTAGAGAAGAAATTTTCAAAGTAGCGTACTGGACTGAAATAGTCAAAATTACTATAAATGTGATGAGAAAGTTGTGTGATCAAGTAAATGCTTATCTTATGATAAAAATGGAATATCTTATCTAAAGATAGCATATGAAGAGGTATTATTTTCCTTCTGTTTTACTAGTAAAAAGAAATATTTTAGGGTTAAGCATGAAGATGTAGTAAACTAAAAAATTTTTCATGAAAAGAATAGATACTGTAAAGCAAGGTAAATCCCAGCTTCTCAAATATATTGGAGAGAGGATTATGATGGAGGCTATGGATATGAATAATACACGTTCAATTAAGGTTGCTTGTCTAAACTCATTTTGGATTTAGCAAAATGGTAAAACCTTTAGTTTCGCTAAATTTTTACTAAGTGTTTGATATAGTTTCACCATTTTTATAAGCTTTGATATAGTTTTACCTTTTTCCAAATTTTGCAGATTTTTTAATAAGGTTTTAATCAAGTTTTACTTTTACTATTTAGACGTCTGTCTAAACTCTTGATTTCGTCTAACAACCTTACGCTCAATTCACAAAAGTGTTGAAAATACTCTTAGAGAAATGCGAAACAAGGAATGGAATTTCAATGAATTTATCATAATAGAAATATGGAAGCCTAAGAAAAAAATCTTTGCAATAATCACTTTATGGGATGTATGAAAAAAAGAAATGAAAGATTCCTGATCCCAGCAAATGCTTTAACTATGTTATTGTAAAAGGTCTACCTCTATAACTAGGAAACGGTATCACCATTGTGAAGTCCGAAGCTTAAGATCACATGAATTAATTATGTCAATATCATTAAATATGTCATGCATATCAAAATCAATTTATTATACGTTATGCAAATTAAATTGTGAAATATCATGCAAATACTTCACTATATATTATATAAGAATCTTTTTTTATTTTAAATTATAAGAGATCAATAAACAATACTAGGGTTCCTCAAAATCGAATCAAATCAAATCAAATATTTGATCGAATCGAATCGAATTGAATATAAAAAATTTTAATTTTTACAATGATATATTAAAATAAAGTTATTATAAAGGTTTAATTAAGAAAATTATTAGTAATTGTACTAAAAAATTTCAAAAATAGCTTTTACAAAGTAAGTTTAGTAACAGGTAAATTTATACTATTAAACTTAACAAAATAACTCTACAGTCTCAGTTTTACTAAGAAATTTTAGTAATAACCGCCATTGCAGCTTCAGTTTTACTAAGAAAACTTAGTAAAAACCGCTATTGCAGTTTCAGTTTATTAAGAAAACTTAGTAATACCCACTATAGCGGCTTCAATTTACTAAGAAAACTTAGTAATAACTGCTATCGTAGCTTCGATTTTACTAAGAAAACTTAGTAAAAACTACTATCTCAATTTTATAACCATTTTATTATTAAAAAAATGTTTCTGAAGCTACAGAGGCATTTTTTACTATGTTATCTTAGTAAAATAACGTTTCTGAAAGCCGTAAAGACGTTTTTTACTATATTTTTCTTAGTAAAAAAGGTATTTCTGAAGCTGCAAAGGTGCTTTTTACTATGTTTTTCTTAGTAAAAAAGGTATTTCTGAAGCTGCAGAGGCACTTTTTACTATAGTTTTCTTAGTATAAATCACTCCTGAAGCTTTGGAGATGGCTTTATTATTAATTCAAATCAAATCAAATATTTGAATACTTGATTTGAATTTGATCGAATCGAATCAAACATTAATTTGAATTTGATCAAATAAATCATTCTTTGATTTAAATTTGATCGAATCAATCAAATATTTAAATATCAAATTGAATTGCAGAACCCTACCTACAGCTATCTGAATTACTGCTAATATGCAAAACCAAAGTGAATATACATGTCAGTATCATGAAATGCCACACATACTATGTGAATATATATGTCAAATGGTAAATATGCTGTTCATAAACATTGGAATCACATATTACTACAAAGTAAATTAGTATCTACTAAAATAGATATACCTCTTTTATGATATCTTATTCTTTCTTGTAATTTTCTCATTTGACAATTGGTGAGAGTTGACATGTACCATCTTTTATTAAAGTTTAGAAAATTTTGGATTTTGAAAATATAGGATATTTAAAGGATCTTGAATCAACAGCATGTTTATAAGAAAATTTTTGTGTTTCAAAAGTGAACATAAGGAATACAAATCTTCTGTATTAATAGAGAGGAAAATTTCTTCAATTGGAAATATCTTATCGTTCAGAATGTATTGAAAATTATTTGTGTCAGTGAAATTGGGTTTAACAAAACTGTTACCAATTAAAATTCAAGAGGTCAACTGATCATGCTCATTTCACTAATAAATCTTATTTATGATTGATAAACATGATGATCAAAATAAAAAAATCTTAGAATTATCACAAATATAATATTTAAGCTTAATTTGGTATCTGCACATTTATAGTACAAGAAAAAAATTTTTAGTTTGTATAATCTGTTTATTAAAGATTTTTTCTCATGTTAAATTACTTGTATATTGTAATACTTTTGCTTTTACACTCATTCTTTTCTTAAATATCTTACATAAAAAGTTTCAATATTACTTGCATTAAAAAATTCAATTAGATATATAATATTATTATTTTATTATTTTATTTTTGTTATTTTTTATTTTATGTAAAATTTATATGTTATTAAATTTCTTAATAATTCTGTATATATTAGATTTCAAAAAATAAATCATTTTAAACAACATAAAAAATTTTCTTCTGCAGAAAAATAAATAAAGAACTATTGATATCTATTAGTTGATGACGATCATTAAATAAGAAATTTGTAAAACATGTTAAATCTAATTTATTAATCGATAAATATAATGAAGTGAGCTAATTTATTGGACAAAAATGATGTAATAAATCTTTAGTATTATCACAATGTAATATTCAAACTTAATTTGATATCTATATATTCAAAGTATAAGAAAAATGATTGTTTTTTGGTTTGAATATTGTTATTTTTATCTTTTTATTTTATGTAAAATTTATACATATTTCAAATTCATTAATAATTCTGTATACATCAATTTCTAAAAAATAAATCCTTATAAAACATACAGAATTATGATACAGATCATTAATTATGTATATAAACCTTATAAAAACGTAATATTTTCTTATTTAATTTTTTATAAGGCTATCTTAACTTTGTAATCATTTTATTAGTAAAAAAAGATTTTCAAAGCTGCAGACGCATTTTTTTACTAGGTTTCTTAATAAAAACATGTCCAAAGTCACAGAGGCATTTTTTACTATATGTTCTTAGTAAAATAACGTTTTTAAAGCTGTGAAAGTATTTTTTACTATTAATCACAATGCATTATGAATGAAAACAATTTTCATATTAAAATGAATTTTATGTAACCATATTAATATTACTTCATTTTATTTTTGTTTACTTGTTTTATTATACAATATTGATCTAAATTAAATAATTTAACTGAATATTATATATATTATCAGGTTCAATCAATTTTTTCGTGTTTTAATATATTTTTTTTTGACATATACATAAAATTTCATTTTAAAATTAAGGTATTTTTTAAGATCCTTTAAAAGTATAAACAAATACATAGTTACAACAGTTACAACAATAAAAATATATGTAAATTTACAAGAGTTCTTAAGTTATAAATGTTGGTTTTCAAATAGTTTTTATGTAAAATTCAAAAAATTAATTTTTTTTTAAAAATACTAATATTTATTCAATTTTTCATTAGTAGAAGAATTTGGTATCTTCCAACTTTGAAGTATTATTTTTTCATATTATAATGCTATTTTATTTTTACTTTTTTTTTGTTGATAGCATACTTTATGATTAATAGAATACCTTCTAAAAGTTAAGTAAAAGTTTGTTTAATAATATTAGAGTTGATTATTTCTTACATTTAAAAAAAAAATAAATACTAATTAATATATTTGCTACTATATTATCTAAATAAAAAAAAATAAATATTGAAATTTTAAAAATCCAAGTAAAAAAAAGTAACATTTAATATTAATTCAATGTATTATAATATATTAAGAATAAAATATATAAAATATAAAAGCAAATATATTAAGCAAAAATTATTTTTAATAGAAATACCTTTCAAGAGTTTTCCTTTCAAACTTTTAATTTAAATGATAAACTTTATTATATCTTTTCTTTTACAAGTGACAAATTTTCAACTTGTTAATATAAAGTTGGAATTTATTCAAAAACATTATTTGTTCATTTTTTTTAAAAAAAATGTTTTATTTTTATTTTTAATACAAAAAAAAATATTTGAAAGAATTATAAATTTAAAAGTAAAATTGTTTGTTTTTCAAGTAAGATCCACTAAAAGTTAATTTAAATGTTCAAGTTTTTAAGTTGATAAATTAATAGTTGTAAACTCAACAAATAATCATATAAAAAAAATCTTAAAAAAGTATAATAAAATTATATAGCTTGCTTATCAATGAAGTAAATAAAGACATGAAATTTTATATAAAAATTATTTGACAAAATGATCAGTACTATATGTAATACTATTTGCTACTCATAATTGGAGAAATGTATTGTGATTGCTATATTTTCTTAGTAAAATAACATTTCTAAAGCTGTGAAGGTATTTTTTACTATGTTTTCTTAGTAATAAAGCATTTTAAAGTAGAGAAACACTTTTTACTATAGTTTTCTTAGTAAAAAAGGCATTTTTAAAGCTGCGAAGATGCTTTTTTACTATGGTATTCTTAGTAAAAAAGGTATTTCTAAAGTTATAGAAGCACTTTTTACTATAGTTTTCTTAATAAGAGCTACCCTAAAGTACTTTATTATTGATTTAAATCAAATCAAATATTTGAATACTTGATTTAAATTTGATCAAATTGAATCAAACACTAGTTTGGATTTGATAAAATAAATCATTCTTTAATTTAAATTTAATCAAATATAAATTTGTATTTGTATTTAATTTGTTTTTCAAATCAAATATTCAAATATCAAATCAAATTGCAAAATTCTATATAGGAGTTTTACAGTAAAAAGGGAAGAAACTCTAAAAAAAATTTTTTTTAAGTTAATGTTAAATCTGGACTTATTTTACTAAAAAAATATAATTAGCTTAGAAAGTAAAATTTTAATTTTTTTAAAGTTTCTTTCCTTTTTACTGCAAAGCTTCCATATGTTATAACCTAATGTTATAACATTATTATATGTCTGTATCCTTATAAGAAACTAATTTAATTTATTTTGATAAACTGGAATTTGAAAGCATAGATCAGTAAGAATAAAAAAAAAACATATTTTCTTCTTTTGTACACTAAATTCTTTAGTGATGAAGGTCAAGAAGTCATAATAATGATATTAAAAACATTTATTTAATATTATAGTATAATTATAACTCATAATACACTAGTTGAAATCATTCTTTTCAGCACTAATACTTTTAGTAAACATTTAGCAGATTTGGTTATAAAAATTCAGCTTGAGTTATAAAAATTGATAGTTATTTATTACACTACATATAATTTAATATTATTTTAACATTAGACTTTTGATAAATATTCAGCTAATTTGGTAATCTAATTCAAAAAAAAAATTGGCTTAACTTACAAAAATTGATAGTAATTTGTCACATCACACACAATTTAGTATTATTTCAGCATTAATGTCTTTTATCAATCATTCAGTTAATTGATTTGTCAAAAATTTAGCTTAAGTTATAAAAATCAATAGTAATTTGTTACATTACATCACATATAATTTAGCATTATTTTTAGCATTAAGTCTTTTTAGTTATAATATTCAGCAAAATTTTAGTCAAACTCAAGATTTGATAAACAAATCAATTGTATCTCACTAATCATAATCTATTAAGCCATTTTTTTGCAAAAATTATAAAAATATTTTAAGAGTAATCATTCTAAAGAAATGATAAAATTATTTCTAAAAAAAATAAATAATTTTTTTAAAAGAATGATACAATCATTCTTAAAGGAACAAACAATTATTCTCAAAGAGATGATATAATAATTCTAAAGGAAGATATATTTATCCCAAAAGAGATGATAAAAAACATCTTAAAAGAAATAATAAAATCATTTCAAAGAAATTTAGAATTGTCTTTAAAGAAATGAATAATCGTTTCCAAAGATGATGATATAATATCTCAAAAGAATGATACATTCATTTTAAAAAAACGAACGATTATCTCTATAGAGATGATATAATCATTTCTAAAGAAATGATATATTACTATTCTGAAGAATGATTATTTTTTTATAAGTCTTTTAGAATGATTTATCATCATTCTGAAAAGAATGATTTTTTATCATTCTTTGAAATAATGTTATTATTATTCTAAAAGAACGATTTTTTAGATTTTTTATTATTTTTTAAAATGATTCATTATCATTCTGAAAGAATGATTTTTTTTTATCATTCTTTCAGAATAATATATCATTATTTAAAGAAACAATGTTTTTTATCATTCTTTTTAGAATAATGTCATTATCATTCTTTTGGAATATCATTCTAAAAGAATATTTTTTATATTATTATGAAAAGAATATTTTTATCATTCTTTTGAAATAATGATATTATCATTCTGAAAGGATGATTTTTTCATTGTTCTTAAGAAATAATTCATTATCCTTTCAAAAAGAATGATTTTTATCATTTTTTTAAAACGATGTCATTATTATTTTGAAAGAACAATATTTTTTTTATCGTTTTGAAAAAATGATTATTTTCTATAATATTTTTAATAAATAATCAAATTATCATTTTGAAAGAATGATTTTCTATATTATTCTTAAGGAATAATTAAATTATCATTCTAAAAGAATGATTTCATTATCATTCTTAAGAAACTATTAATTATAGAATGATTTTTTATATTATTCTTAAGCAATGATTAAATAATCATTGATTTTGCAATCAAATGATACAAAATTATCTATTTGAAACATTTATGATAAATAGTATAAATAATATAAAAATTTCAAATTAATTGAAATTTTTGTTTAGTTATAATATAAAACTGATAAACTTTCAGAATATTCTGAAAAAAATGATTTCTTCCTTTTTCTTTTCTAGTGAAATGATTTTTAGGCAGAAATTTATCTCTTTCCTATTTTCTTTTTTTTTTTAGGAAGCCAGCATTTTGCAAAAATAGTTAGAAGCTAAAGATATAATAAAATTAGAAATATTTTCTCAAATAAATAGTTTAATATGTTATTATAAAAGTTAGTTTCTTGTAATCTAATAATATTTAATTGAAATAAAAGATAATTTTCTAAAATATTATGTTATCGTTATTTAGTGATATTTGTAAAATCTCAAACATTATGAGAGGCAAGGAAAATTAAAAAAGAAGAAGGTATAAAATTAATTGATGTGAAATAGTTATTTGATAAAACTTGTATGCAAAAATCTATAGAAATAGTATATTGTGAAAGGTCTTTGATATTAGTTTAATATTAGTATTAAAGATTATATAAAATAAAAAGATATTAGTGGCATATACTTAGAAATGTAATTTATTTTTTATAAGAATATTTTTGAATGTAGTACATGATTGAACAAAAGTATTAATCGTGAATGTAAAGGATTTGAGATAATTTAATGCATTATATTGATGTTTTTTAAACCTTTAATAGTTTTTTGTTGTTGGATAATAGTAGATGAAAAGGAGTCAATAATCAGTTCAATATAGAGAATTAGCAATCCTTGCATAGTGGTTATTCCGCAAGCCCCTATTAAGCTAAAGTTTTATTATATAGCAATAGGCCATGGTTCAGGTATCGTGCGATACATAAAAACTATATGATTTTCTATAAGGAATTTCTTTGTAACTAAATAAGTGGACGTATATACTAATATAAGTTAGATTCTGGTTGATCAATCTATCAATCAATGTTGATCATGCCTAAATACTGCACGATGTAAGAACAAGTAGATGCAAATGAAGCTGGAATCGATAGAAACTTAGCCTTCACTGATTGGTCTGTAATGGATACAGTTTTACATCTCACACGGCAGGATCCTTATTTCTGTATATAATCATAAGATGTATATAAATTAAGGAAGTAATTGATCAGAAATTAGTAGATTAGATTAAAGGTGATAATAGACTTTATTGCACGCTGCAGCACTGTCTAATCGAGCATATCATTAGGTCTGAAGTTAGGTTTGATTCCTAAGATATTTGTCAATATAGCTTGATCATCACTTCTAGTTCACCGTTTAGGCAAATCTTGTGATAATAATCTCATGAACCCTGTGGGATTAATTGGGGTAAGAGTACATTCTAGCAAGGTATATGGTATAATGGATCCCTCAATCCTATAGTAATATGTGATCCTGAATAACTGGTAACCGGTAGGAGGTGTTAAATCTTCCTAATAGGCTTAATTCTAGCAACAGCACTACTAAGGGCGACGGTGATATCTGGGCCAGTTATAATGGTGTAAGTTTCTAATGGCAGAAATGACAGGCAGAGACCTAGGGGTGAAGCTGACATAAATAAGATACTTGAGATTCTCAGTCTTAACGTTTTATCTAAACACTACATACTGAAATTAAAAAAAAAAAATAATCAGTTCAATATCTTCATCTATTTCTTAGCATTAAAATTTTGGGTATCAGCTTATATAATTAATAATTTTAATATTAAATGAATTTTTTATTGATTTTACATATTTAACAATAAAAACTAAAGTGTTTATTAATATGTTCATATTTCCCTTATGATTATAAATTAGGACTTGATAAAGGTTTTAAAGTTATCATTATTGTTAATATATATAGAACTACCTTCTTTTATACTTTTGTATAAGTAGCTATTAAGTATAAGACAGATAATATTGTTAAAAAAAATCATCATTTATGTTTAGTGAATATTATTTGACTAGGATTCAGATTGGTAGTTTTATCTATTTGATGGTTATTGTTATTATTTCATTAGTATACTCAGTTTTGTTCTTTCAAAGTGAGGTAAGTTGTTGATTTATATTAATGTTTGATTAACCTTTAATAGTGTTGGCAAAAAAAATATTCAGATTTATTACAGAAGATTCATAAAAGGATTTGCAAATATTATTAAACTACTTAATAAATTGTTGAAAAAGAATACATCCTATAAATAGATTCAATAATAATAAGACGCTTTGAATAACTCAAACTATTGTGTCTTTTAATTTTTTAGGTGAAGCTTTATAATTGTATTATGCTAGTTGAAAATGTTGGTATAGGTTTTATATATTTTGATTAGTAAAATTTCTCCTTCATTTAGGACAATTATTGGCTTTGTGATGTGATGAACAAATGGCATAAAGTTTTGCTTTCAAATTTGTCTAGATCACATATTTATCATAGATAGTTAAATTTTCATTATTGAGTACTGCTTCATAATTATCTGCTAAGACAAAATAGAAAAATGCATATTGAAAATTATTATAGAAATAATCCAAACAAGTGTGTTAATTTTTCTTTTTATATCAATGTGTTATTTTTCAGTATATAATCTTAGAAGTATAGTATGTTTTGTAGAATATTTAAACTACTTTGAGAATATCTGCATAAATAAATTACATATATAGACTCTAATCATATCATTAAAAATAAAAGGCTGTAAAATTCTTTTATCCTTTAAAATTTGCATTTTCACATAGGTAATAGTGGCTTATTGCCACATATTTTTTGTTTCATAGTAAAGTAAATGATCATTCCAAATGTAGTTTTAATTCTATGTTTAGTAAAATCTAGGGAAATTTCTGTAACCTTGATCGATCATACAGATATGAAAGGTTGTATCAGTAAAACATCAGAGGATAAAAATGTGCAATTTTCTAACTTTGGTAATTGGACTAAACAGAAATGATCTTGTTCTTCTTTATTACAAAAAAAAAATATGTTTGATTATGTTTTCTTTAGTTAATGAATCATATTTGTCAAAGAATAAGTTGATAACAAAGAAACTTTTGAAATATATGATACCAGAAAAATCTTTATGAGAAAAAAAACTATGGAAAAAAATTTTAGTCAGTTAAAAGCTTATACTGATGATATAACTTTATCCAAAATATTTTCAGACAAGTTGAAACTTGCATCAACTTTGAAGAAAGCTTTAGTTTTTTCTGTAATATCTTTGAAAGTGTCTTTTTCTTTACATTTTATCAAAGGCAGTAGGTTAACTTCTATCGCTACAACAGGAGTAACAGTCTTAGAAGTACTTTAGGTAGGTGAAATATTGATAGTATATTAGTATTTATTTTATTAATTTAAGAGGTAAAACGAAATGTTTTTCATTTAGTTTTTTATTCTCTCTTATTTTAAGGTATGTTTAAAAAAAGAGTTTTTATTATTATTTATTAATTGATTCAATTTAATATATATTTTTGATGCAATCTTTTAATAGCTAAGTATGTTTATTATAATATAATTTATTTAGATTATCAATTATTCAAAATTAATTTTCTAGTCTCATAACTCACTTTTAAAAGCTCTTTCATTGTAAAAATTTTAATAAATAATAATCTTAAATCACAATTAATATATATAAAGTATTGATTTATAATAGTTTTAAACTTTACTAATATTAAACTATCTTATAAAAAAAATTTATCTAATTAATTTAATTAATTATATTATTTAAAATTAATAAAATTAGTAATTTATATTTTATCACAATCAATTCTTAGGAAATTTTTATATTTATATTTGAAGCAAATATTATTGACAAGTTTGTTTATATGAATTCTTCTTATAATTAGAATTATTGGTTAGAATTTTATATATAAAAATTTATTAATATATAATAATGAACTTATAATCATTCATAATCAAAATTAAATAGATTATATGAAACAATTTTTAAATTTTAATATTATAAAAAAAATTTTCAATAATTATTATATAATAAAAAAATGTAATATATAAATTAAAAATTTAATTTTGTAGATAAATATTCATTTACATCAATATAACAAAATTGTTTCATATTATTAAATATCAAATTCAAATGCTTTAGAAATATAATCTATAATAATAATAATTGTTAATTTATGAATTTTTAATATTGTTATAATATATATTTTATTTCCTTTACTTACCTTCATTATAACTATCTTTAATAAATTCTAAAAAAAAATTATTAATAAATTAATTCAAATTAATAATAAATCTATTTAAACAATTTGCAAATTTTGCAAAAATTATTATATTACCATTTTCTATAATAGGTCCAATATCTGATGATAATATAATTTTAGTTGGAACTTTTTTTTCATTTAAAAAGAATTCATCAATAAGGTTCCAAATATGAATAGTAGTTGGTCTTTTATTTGGATCAGCAGACCAACATTCTTGCATTATTTCAATATAACCTTTAGGTGCATTTGTAACAATAGAAGGACGAATATTATCACAAATATCAATAATAAGTAATGTATCATAATCTCGATCCCAAAAAGGTCTTCTACCAACCATTAATTCCCACATAATCATACCAAAACTATATATATCTGAAGCTTTAGTACATTTTTCAGATTTTTTTCCTTGAAATATTTCTGGAGCAGTATAAGAGATAATACAATAAAATTCATTATTATCTGATAAATCAGCTGATAATTTACTAATTCCTAAATCACTTATTACAATATCATATTCATTTTCACAAAGAATATTTCCACTATGAAAATCCTGATGAATAATACTTTGAGAATGAATAAAATGAAGTCCTCTTATAATTTGTTTTAAAATACATAATTTTTTATCCCAGCCAAGATTATTAAAGTTTTCTGCTATAAAAGTTTTTAAATCACATTTATAATATTTCAAGATTATTATCAAATCATCTGTATTAGGATCTTTAGTAATACCATAATATCTATTTAAATAATAAAAGGATTTCATAAATCCTTCATTTGAATCAATTTTATAAATTATTCTAAGCTATATTAATAAAATTATTTATATTAATACAAAATTTATATATATAAAATAAAGTATTATAATCAAATTAATTTACCTCATTTAATTCCTTAGAAGTAATATTTTTAGAATTGTTAAGTTGTTTTAAAGCAACTGTTAAATTAGGATCATTATATTCAAAATTTTCTATTTCTTCATTCCAATAACCAGGCCCATTTTTCCAAATAGCTTTATAAACTATACTATAACCACCTTGCCCAATTTTTTTTATAATTTTAAATTGATTATATGGAATAAATTTCATTCTGCTAGATTCTTGAATAAAATTAATTTGTGTATCTTTAATAAAGTCATCAATAATTTTATTTCCACTTGGTTCATATAATAAATTTGATTGATAACAAATTATACAAATTTCATGATTTCTTAAGTGTCTTCTTTTTTTAAAGCAACTATTACATGTTTTATAAATTTCATTTTCTGATTCAATTAAAAATCCTTTATTTAATTTAAGTTTAAATAAATTATTTTCATAAGATGCATTAGATATATTTGAATTTATTGATAATTTTTGATACCAATATAAAGCTTTCTTTAAATTTTTTTCTACTACTTCACCATTTTCATATAATAATGCAAGTTTAAATTGTGCTCTTGCATCATTATTTTCACCAGCTTTTTGATACCAAAAAATAGCATTATTTAAATCTTTTTCTATTTCTTTACCATTTTCATATATTAATGCAAGACTAAATTGTGCTTCTTTAAAATTATTTTCAGCAGCTTTTTGATACCAATAAAATTCCTTTTCAAAATTTTTTTCTGTTCCTTCACCTTTTTCATATAATAATGCAAGACTAAATTGTGCAAATGCAAAATTATTTTCAGCAGCTTTTTGATACCAATAAAAGGCCTTTTCTAAATTTTTTTCTATTTCATTACCATCTTCATATAATATTGCAAGTATACATTGTACTTTTGCATTTTCATTTTCTGCTGCTTTTTGATACCAATAAAATGCTTTTTCTAAATTTTTTTCTATTCCTTTACCATTTTTATATATTGATCCAAAAAGAAATTGTGAAGCTTTAAAATTATTTTCAGCAGCTTTTTGATACCAATAAAAGGCTTTTTCTAAATTCTTTTCTATTCCTTCACCAATTTCATATGATATTGCAAGTATATGTTGTGCTTTTACATATTCATTTTCTGCTGCTTTTTGATACCAATAAAAGGCTTTTTCTAAACTTTTTTCAGTTCCTTCACCATTTTCATATAATGTTGCAAGATTAAAATATGCATATATTTGTTCATTATTAGCAGCTTCTTGAAACCAATAAAAAGTTTTCTCTAAAATTTTTTCAGTTCCTTCATCATTTTCATAAAATAATGCAATATTATATTGTGCATCCCAATAAAAGGCTTTCTCTAAATTCTTTTCAATTCCTTCACCATTTTTATATAATAATGAAAGATTATAATATGCATATATTTGTTTATTATCAGCAGCTTTTTGATACCAATAAAATGATTTTCCTAAATTAATTTCTGTTCCTTCACCATTTTTATATAATAATGCAAGTCTTAATTGTGCAACAGCAACATTATTTTCAGCAGACTTTTGATACCAATAAAAAGCCTTCTCTAAATTCTTTTCAATTCCTTTACCTTTATATAATAATGCATGATTATATTGTGTGTCTATTTGTTTATTATTAGTAGCTTTTTCAATTTCTTTGCCTTCATATAATAATGCAAGATTATATTGTGCATTTGTTTGTCCATTTTCAGCAGCTTTTTGATACCAATAAAAAGCTTTTTCTAAATTTATTTCAATTCCTTCACCATTTTCATATAAAAATGCAAGGCTTAATTGTGCATATATACAATTATTATTAGCAGCTATATGATACCAATAAAAAGCTTTTTCTAAATTTTTTTCAATTCCTTCACCATTTTCATATAATATTGCAAGTTCATATTGTGCATACTTTTGTTCATTTTCAGCAGCTTTTTGATACCAATAAAAGGCCTTCTCTAAATTCTTTTCTAATTCTTTCCAATTTTTACATAATAATGCAAGACTTAATTGTGAAACTGTAAAATTATTTTCAGCAGATTTTTGATACCAATAAAAAGCTTTTTCTAAATTCTTTTCAGTTCCTTCACCATTTTCATATAATAATGCAAGACTATATTGTGCAATTATTTGTCCATTATCAGCAGCTATTTGATACCAATAAAAAGCTTTTTTTAAATTTTTTTTAGTTCCTTTACCATTTTCATATAATAATGCAAGATTATACTGTGCATTTATTTGTCCATTTTTAGCAGCTATTTGATACCAATAAAAAGCTTTTTCTAAATTCTTTTTAATTCCTTCACCTTTTTGGTATGATAATGCAACATTATATTGCGCACTTATATTATTATTATTAGCAGCTTTTTGATACCAATAAAAAGCTTTTTCTATATTCTTTTCAGTTCCTTCACCATATTCATATAAAATGGCAAGACTATAATATGCATCTACATAATTATTATTAGCAGCTTTTTGATACCAATAAAAAGCTTTTTCTAAATTCTTTTCAGTTCCTTTACCATTGTTATATAACAATGCTAGATGAAATTGTGCATCTACATAATTATTATTAGCAGCTTTTTGATACCAATCAAAGGCTTTCTCTAAACTCTTTTCAGTTCCTTCACCATTTTCATAGAATAATGCAAGAGGAAATTGTGCATTTATTTGTCCATTTTCAGCAGCCATTTTATGCCATTTAAATGCAAGGTTATCATTTACATCAATTCCAAATCCATTTTTATAGCATCTGCCTAAATATAATTGCGCAATTGGATAATCACTTGCAGTTTTTATTAAATTATATGCTTCATTATTATTATCTTTATCTAGACCAAGCATATTGTAATAGTAAAAAATTCCAAGGATCAAAGCATATTTTGATTCATATTGGTTTTCATTAAGCCAAATGAAAATTTCATCAGTTGATCGAGTAGAAAGAGTAATACATTTATTAAGAAAATGTTTCGTTTCATAAAAATTTTTACTTTCATTTTGTATTTTAACCAATAATATGAATAATTTATCAATTAGGTTATTAATATTATCTGTTGAATTAATCATTTCTGATATGTATAAGCTTTCATCATGATTTGCTTCTGTTTTTGACATGTTTGTATTTAATAGCGGAAATATTAATTTTTGCAGTTTAAGATATAAAGTAATCTCACGTTTACAATTGAAAAATTAAGGAGCAAACTTTTTTTTCGTTGTAAATCGGCATGCTTTTAACCGAGAATTTCGGAATTATTGATTAGTGATGTAACACTCAATACTAAAATAATGTTTATTTTTATTGTGATCATCATAATGATGTAATATTTCGGACTATAATATAAAACATTATACTTTAGGTAGTACACAATACGCCCAAATGTTTATCCAATAAAAATAAAATTTTAAATGATTTCATTGTTTTTTTCCTAAATGAAGTGAGAATTACAACTTAAAGAACTAATTGGTCGCACGATACCTTTTTCTTTTAATTTATCGAAACTATAAAACTATAATATGACAGGAGTTTGTTTTATTTTAAAGGACGTATGAACTCTTTGAAAAATTACTTATTAAACTAATTTGCATGATGAAATTAATCATAAATTTTTTTCCTGAAAAAGAAATTAATGCGACGATCTTAGGAAAAAAAAGTAATTAATCACTAGTTATAACAATTTTCAAATTTAATCTAGAAACTTTCAGACCTGCTAAAAAACTATTATGATCTTATTTTCCATAAACACCACACCACCAATCCGACTGTTAATAACGATTACTGCGTCGGTCCGATCTGAAATCATATTTTAAAAATTTTTTTATAGAAATTTGTGTTTACATTTGCAATGATGTATTGCGTTAAATAAGTATGTATAAGCGCAAGAAAATAATAAATTCTCACTCAATTATTATAGAACGATCATAATTTGGAGGATTGGACCGATCTGCAATATCGTCCGTACTTTAGGTTGGTTACTTAAAAGGTGAATTTTAAAATTGAGTTCATTGTTCATGGTCCGGTTCAAACAATAACGTATATACATGTATATATATATATACCGACAATTAATAATAAAGCACAGACAAAATGTTCGTCTACAAAATATATTCGCATGTCGACAAATAAAATAGGGGTTTCAGGTTTCTTTTCATCTTCACATATTAAGCTATTGCTTTCTGGAGTTGAATCGTTTACTTCTATAGGCGATTGGCTCGTTCCTCTGCACTTGTTGGAAATAGATATTTATTTTTTTGATAGATGTGATGATAAAATAATGATTATCTGAAGTATTTTACCTTTATTGATCAAATCATTTGATACGGCAACACCATCATGAAAGATATGTCAGCTACATCTGCTATTAACGCATTTGCAACCACAACTAGTACTGATAATAATTACACGGCCGTATATGATTATTATACTTTGACCGTGAAGTAATTTGTCACGGAAAGAGTTTATTTAAACTATGTTCGTGATATAACAATTTAAACTATTAGTAACATAATGTTTACTTTAAAAATATTATATTATTCTATTTACAGTATTTTAAATGAAAAATTATTAATGTATATAAAAGCAGTATAATCGCGAAATTGAATGTAATAATTTTAATATTATTATATACATGTATAATTATATGTGCATAGCGGATAAAGACTTTATGATCACATGCATTTTGACTGATAAATGATAACGAAATTAAATTTACTTAAGTATTCAATAAATTCATTCTGTTGTTACTTCTTGTTTATGATTATTTTTTTATTCTTGCTTATTGTTGGATTGCTTCTTGCTCATTTTTTATATAAATTGATTCAGCAACATTTGTGCATGTAACATTAAAGGATAAATATTGTAAGAGAAAGAATAAAGTAAATAATAATTATGATAGTAGAGAATAAAATTATTTATAATAATCAGGGGGCCGAATAATTATACCGTAACTTCACGTGGCAAAATATCCAATCAAATGCATTACTTACCGTGAACCGTGAAGTAATGTAATCTCTGAAGTTGCTCCCGATTATTTACCTTTTTTGAGATTGACGTGAGACTAAATAATAGAATCCTAAGAAAGATTGTTTGTGTAACATAACAAAAATAAAAATGTCGTGAAATTATTAAATTATATTTTTATCAATATGAAACTTACGGTTATAAATAATGATAATTCTTATGATGAGATTCGTGAATGATTTACCGATAATTAACAAAAAATGTCATATCTTATTAATAAAGTAACAGGCGGGCGATAATTAAAATAGTGCTAATTGTTATATTTATTAGAAACTTGTAAATTTATTTATATTATTGGATTATGAGAATTTATTAATTCATTATTTGTTTAATTTACAAATTAATATTAAAATTTACTTTTACTTCATGAACAAAAAAAAATTATTAATGTTAAGTACGAAACAAAGCGATTATAATTTGTAGATAAGTTTACAGAAAAAAAGATTAAGTAAACTAGTAAGTATAGGAACTTTAGCAAAACCTTCGAACATCATTACAAATTATTAAAATTATACTGTACCTTACCATTAATAAAATTTAGAATATAATTAGGATTATCCATAATTTTTTAAAAAAGGTGCGCGGTTGATTTTTTTTTATTAAAGAATAACGATGTAATAATTAGAATAACGGTGTAATAATTGAATCGCATTGTGACACTTGAGTATTTTATTTTCCAATTGGTTTGGTTAATGCATGTTTTACTTTTTTTTAATTATAATTACCATAATTTTACATGGTAACATTGTTTTTTAGGTATAGGTGGTATTATAAAATTTATAGAAAGAAATTAATAAAAACCTGAGATAAAGGAAATCCTAAGTAATTGAAAGAAGAAAATAATCGTTGAGAAAATAGTGTTTTAATCAGTTCTTTATTGTTTATATTTATAAACGAATGTATAATATAGCAGAAGGATTTTAATTATGTAATAATTATGCAAAAATTATTTAATAAAAATTAAAAATATCAGTACTGCCTCAATCGTCGGCTGGAGTCAATTTTATTAAATATTGATCGTCGCGAAAGACAAGTTGACTAGAGGTCGTCTTGGCCAATAGTCAATTTGGCCTTCTAAATATCAGACTAACTATTGTTAGCAAACAACACAGTCGGAATTAATAACAGCAATCTTTATTAATACATCGTATGCGGTATTTATTTACTAATCATTACAAGAGTCAAAGTAATTTCATTTAATTGACACAATTCGCTGAATTATAAGGAGTGGATTAAGGTATTAACATATACCATTTTGATTTTGTATTAAAGTTATCATATATTAATATCTTGTTCCATTGACAGAATTTTATTTTGTAACGATTTATCCACTTGATCTTTATTCTCGGAATGTGACTGCGCCCAAAATTGGCCATCGGCCTTGATCAATTTGCTGACATACATATCTGTTGGAATTGACTTTTCGAACTGTTCTGCAAGTTCGGACTCTTCGGGATGATGGAATACAAGTGTCAAAATGACCGTTGTAGACATAACGAAGCGATTAATAAGATTAATAAGCAGTTCAATCAACCAAGATGCAAGGTTTAGTAACTTCAAGTCTGTATGATGAAATCGTCTTGGAAAATATTCTTCCAAGTTAGGTCGAACTGACGACGTCATCATCTTGTTGGAATGACCAAATACCAAACTGATTTAGTATCTGCTGATTTCTATAAAATAAAATAAAATTCATAATATTAAATTTATTAATAATCGATCCATAAATACTTTTTTAAGTAGACTTCAATATAGTCATAGTTTATTTCGTCATCGTTTTCTAATAATAACTTCTGTAGGCTCTATTTCATTAAGAAATTTATTTAATGTTGTATCTTTAAACAAAGTTAAATTTTATTCAGCTGATTTGCCGTATAAAGGTTATATTTACACTCGGAACATCTAAGGTTCTAAGTCATATCCTAAAAACGTTTAAAATGTGATTATTTAGTTTTACATTTGCTTAGGATAACCAGTTCTAACGAGGTTTTGTTTACATACCAAAATCTTATTCTAAAGATAAAATTAAAATTCACATGATTGTTTACATTTCGAACTTCCTAGATGACATTGAATATTATTCTTAAAAAAAAATAGCGCCTGATCTCGATCAAGAGAACACATCGTGAACTTTACTGAAAGTGAACTATATATGATTTAGTTAATAGGCGCAAGATATGTAATATTACGGAATGAAGTGACATGAAAATTAAACGAAATAAGGATCTAATTCAAGATAGCTATATCAACATAACATATTAAAATCAAATCATTAAGAACATTCTGTTCGCGAGTTTAAAAGCTTAGTTATGGACTTTAAGAAATCAATGAAAAATTTTTCAACAGTTTGATTTTTATTAAATGTTTCACAAATTGAAGATGCCAAAATTTCGTAATATATGATACTTTTTTTTATATGTAATTTTCTTTATAGTGATTCATATAATTAACGAACATTTATTGGCGGTGGGCGTATGAAAATGTGGGATGTGATTATGAAGGGTTGTTGTTTACAATTTCCCTATGAAAAAAAGTTGTACATGTTTCGTACTGAATTCGTAACGGTGTATACTGAAATCATACAGTTTTTGTGAAGTTATTTCAATTTTCCATACAAAAATAATTGTACAGAAATTTTAACGTAGAGAAATTGTACAGAAAAAAAATTTGAAATTTGAAATATATAAAAATTGTATTGAAAAATTGAAACATACAGGTTTTGTATAGTTTAGTATTTTATCGACCCACTTTTAGTAATATTAAATTTTCCATACGTAAATTAAATTAATTAATTTTTTACAAAAATTGCAAATAATAACAAACTGAGCTTTAAAACCTTTCTTGGCGTTAAAAGTAAACTTGCAGAGCAGACAAAAATACTATCTATGATAATAAATTTAAGCTAGGAAATAATTATACATCAATTAGTACAGTTGATTTTCCTAATTCAGATGTTGTAGGAAAAATGTGCTAAAAATTTGAACTGTATGGGATTTTTTTCATAGGGTTTAATAATATTTATTTGTTTATTTTTAATACCTATTGATTTATTTTATGCTATTAAGTTTTTTTTTCTTGTTAATAATACAATTTACTGAAAAGTTTCTTCATGTATTTTTATATATTTTTTTCTTTTTTAAATTAAGATAAAATCTTCTTAGTTTAGCAAAAAATCCTCTATTCAAGGATTCGAATACTTAGAAAGATAATTCAAATTTAACAATCTCTGGTTGAGATTAAATCTACGTTATATAGGAATTGGAATCGATACAATAATAGAGTAGATTATAATCTTTCTTGTATTCGAATTATAATTCGATTTCGATTAATTCGACTTTGGTAGAATCGATTATTTGAATTAAATTTTTATCCTTTTCAGTTAATCCTAATTTATTGCTGGTTTAACTACAATAATTTCGGATTGTTTGACATACGAATCAAATATTATGACATCCGAATATGAAATCTTATTGGAATTTCTAATTTTAATATGTTGAAATTATTGTCCATTATTTTTAAATGAAACAAATAATTTTATTTTATTTTATTCCTAAATTTTTGTATATTTTTTTATATAGAAAGTCGTAATGTGTAATTAATAAATTTTAAAATCTATTTTGAAGTGAAGTCTATATTTTCTCTTAACGCATCGGCATGTTCCTCATGTCGTCGTTTCCAAAAAATTTCATTTTTCCACCTCTGTTCTTTATTATAAAAAAAACTTTTCTCTCCTACGTATTTTTGAAACGTGTTCTCAATATATTTCTGATAGACCTCCAAGGGTTGAATTAATTTTCCTTCGATTTTCGTCCCACCGTTAAAATATTGAAAAAATACTGCCTCCGCACCAAGTTTTGCACTAGACATGGCGGTTAACATTCCTTGGGAGGAAAGCGGATCGAAAGAAATTGCACTGTCGCCAATCGCTATCCACCGATTTTCATAGGAAGCTAATTTGGAATCAAATTTAAATTTGAATATTAATTCTATTTGATGCAAGATAAAATTAAGAACTTACCAAACTGAGAAAGGCATGCAGAATTTGCTGGCACGCATATAACCCTTTTTAATATGGGACGATACGAATATTCGTTTATGTATTTGGCAACATGCGTAGCGGATTCCTTTATGAATTCATTAAATTCCTCAACTAGCCTGATCTTTCTATTAATTTGGTGTAGTAGATCATCGTCGGTATGAAAAACAACAATACGTTGCTTGTTAGGCAATAGACTAGTATACCACCATCCGAAAGCGCAGGATTCCACGAGGGTATTATGATCCAAATCTGTCTTGCTTAAATTATCACAATCTGCTTCGTATAGACATGCGAAAGCCAGCAACTTGTCGAAAGAACGGCGCTTTAAGTCCTGTAAACATTTTCGAATACAGCAACGACGGCCACTTGCATCGATGAGGATATTTCCATGGATTTGGATTGTACGGGATGGTTCTATCGGGAACGCAAGTATTTGATGAGATTTTAACTTGTTGGTAGCACCATCGCAGATATAGCATAGAATAGACTTACCATCACTTGTAAATGTAACCTTCCAGCGTTTATCTCTTTGATCAATATCCTTGGATAGATATAAATCCGTCACCTTTGAGCCACGCATAATTGTAATGAATTGACTGTATTGTAACGTGACTATTTTAAGTAGCGTCTCCTCAAATAAAAGCCTGTCCAGATGAAATCCTTCACCATATGCGTTAAAGATTGTGTCAGTGCCGATCAAATCATCGGATCCCCATACAGAAGAGTTTCCGTAACAAAAGTGATGTTTTCCTTAATTAAAATAGGAATTAGTAATTGTTTTTTGAATCAATGTGAAGCAATTGAATCAGTTATCAATACCTTGCATTGCGTCATTATTTACTGCATCGAATACACCTAACGATTTAAGCGTAGGCTTTGCTTCTCCAGGCAAAGACTCTCCAATTTTAAATGTTTCTACATTCGTGTTTCTCTCGTCGATAATTACAATTTTAGGCCAAGTAGTAACGGCAGAATTGAATAATTGAGCTAGTCTTATTGCTGTGCATGACCCCGCAACACCACCGCCTATAACAATAACGTCAAAATGTTGATCCTCATGCTTGCTATTCATTTTATTTAACCTCATAAAAATGTTTACAAGGAATAGAAGATTGTACAAATTTACCGTTCATATAAGATTTTAAAACAGCATTCAACATGCATGAATCAATTGTTACTCAAAAAAAAAATGATTTAATTAAGTTCAAAAAAAGCAATAGATTTTTTAGTTTTGCGTGATAATCAATAATCTTGAAACGTGTTAAAACCTGCTTGTTGATCTCAATATCACAGTTTATTTTTTTTTTATTTTTAATCTATTTGAGGTATGAGAGGATTTTTTATATAATATAGATTGATTAAGTAACTTATGAAGAAATTTAAGAGCAAGCAAATGTATTTTTTTATTAAATGATGTTTGCTAAAATTTTTATTCTTTTAGGTGATATGTAAAATTATAATTTTCATGATATGCCGTTTCGTTTTGTTTGTAAAGCAGAAAAATTAAAATAATTCTTATACATCATTTATATACAAATGGAATAAATAAATAAATAAATAAATAGATAAAAAAAGATTTAATTAAAAGAATAAATTTTAACCCGTAAAGGAGCTAAAAAAAAATACAATTAAAAAAGAAACATAAAAAAAGAAAAATTATAAATAAAAATTAACAGTTCATAAAAAATTAAAATGCCTAATATAAAAAAAACAATATTATCTACAAATAAAAAAAATCTGTTGTTGTGTCTTGTTACGAGTCCCTGAAACAGCATCCTAGTAAAAAAAAAAAAAAAATTTTAAAATTAGGTATTTTTATATTTGTGGATTAATAAACGTTATAACTTCCCATTTTTTTATGTGATGAAATTGCGCTCAGTTTATATTTAAAAACGAATGGAAAAGGTAGCGGGCAGAAGGATTTTAATTAAGAAAAAATGATGCAAGATTAACTGATTTATTAAATGAAGATCGTTGCACTGCGGCTAATAAAAACTTGAATATTGGGGAATTTTTCTCCTCTCTATACCTTAAATTCGAAAGTACAAATTGATTATACAGATCTCCCAATCTTGGGCAGATCACTAACCACTTTAAGCAAACAATACAATGCTTTCGGAATTGTTTAAATAAGTAAAATAAAATGAGATAAAATTAATTAATATCCGAGAAATCCTAATCTGTTTTGGGAATTTTCAATGAAGTTGTCAACTTCGCTACATTTTTGTCCAACCTTCCAGCAGTCGTACCGTATGCTACGGTCTATATGCATAATCTATTGAATAGATTTATGATTTATTAAATCCGGTTTGCCCATTGTGGAAATTATAATAATCAACCGTTTTAAAGAATCAAACGCCTTCAAAACAATAAGATGGCTTTTTTAATATGTCTTTTGTTAGAAATTTGGAGTATTCTTGTTTGATTCAATGTTTCGCAAATATATTTCCTATACTTTGAAGAAAAATCTGCTCATTCATGTGAATTTAGATATCTCAAGAAGATTATCAGCATCCATATATGTAACCCAAAATCACTATATATTCATTCCAAGAAGGATGAAGTTCTCCTCAAGTTCACTAACCTCATTCAATTCAAAATGACAGAAGAAGATTACAAGAAGATCGTATCATTTGCAATCTTTCCACCTATTAATGTTGCACGAGTTGGAAATTCCGACGATTATTATGTGGTATCTGAAATCCCTGGAGTGTTTGTCGGAGGTAAAGCTAAAAAAATCGAAGTTATTGGTCTACACGGCTATATATATATAAAATACATCTTTCATGTTGAAACATTAACGTTAATTTTTATTTTTATTCCAATTTATGTACAATTTTGCAGAGGGTGATCCTTCTTTCAAATTTAAAGATGAAAAGCAACGTGTAAGACCACAAGCCGCAAGATTCAGAATCTATGGTTACGACGAAAATGGCAATGTTGTGCGAGAAATTAAGCTTACAGACAAAAATAATTCTGTGGATGTGAATATTAATTGGAACGTTGTGCTTGCTAATAAGAAGGCAGCACACACGCAATTCGTTGGTATCAAGACTTATGATCCTGAAGGCCCTAAGAGAAATGAAAGTACGTAATTCTAACAAAAATTTAGATTTTCAAAACTTTGTCAAATTTCTAAAAATTTGTTTAACCGTCTGCAGAATGGCCACATGATCGTTCTACATTGATGGCTATTAGCGAACAGAGTTTATCTTCCGATGATTTTAAAAATACAAAACTTCCGACAAAAGAATTCAAGGCGCGAGTTTATCGCACTAATGATCCTAACAGCGGGCAGGAATTATACTTGGGAAAGATGATACTAGAGCAAGAAGGAAGTTTGATAATTGTTGGTGGAAAGGGAAAGTCTGGAAGTGTTAAAGAAGGTTGTATATCTTCGTAATTACAGAAGACTTGCTCGAATCTATCGCTTATATTATATTCTTATCTCCACAGGTGCCTATATAACTGAGTACGCAAACAACGATTATTGGTATGATGATACTTCTGATGGATCAATAGATGCTACTGTTACCATCACCATTAACGAACAATCCAAGGAACTCAAGAATAGAGGTAAAATTTTGTAAATTATAAATCATTTGATTCGTAGAATAGCGCTCAACCTCAATAATTTAGAGGACAAATCATGGGTTCTCGTGGCACCTCCGAAATATGCGCCGGGTATTCCAAATATCGTGTCGTTGTACCAGGTTATTTTGGAAACGCAGCATCCACCAGATGCTGCTGAAAATATAGAGGTACAATATATATAATATTCGAGTCGTTTGGTAGAAAATTGATTGAACAATGATCAGTCATTCATAATGACTTCCAATACTTTGCGCAGGTGGAATATTATCGTGATATACGCCCAATTTTTGAAGCGATCTGCAGAATCTCTTGGGTTAATAAGAAGGCTTTCATTGGTCACGGAATCTACAAGCCAGGTCACTTTTTAAATCCAGACATGGAAAAACGTCTGAAAGATAATTCGAAACTGGAGGAAGGCTTGAGGTTGGTTTTTTCTTCTGAAATTGTGGTTTTGATTTATTTTCCTAACAAATATACTTGTTTCATTATCGCCGATGGATAGGAAAGGTATTTTAGGCCGAGTCCGAATACCAAAAGACATCGCATCCGAAGCTGAATACTACGGTCAAGCTTATGATTACTTTATGCCAATTTTGTCTGGTAATGATGGAGATGTTAGACCTGGTGATCCGGATAAATATTTGTCCGTTACTGGTGGACAATACCTGTAAGTATTATATTGGCCTCTGCATCATTTAACTTAAACTAATGCTTTACTTTTCCGTTAGCAACCTATTAAATTGGGCCAAAGGTTCTTTTCACGTAAATGAACAAAACAAACCTGTCGAGTACTATTATCAGTTTGATAGCAATGGAACAGGCAGATATCCCAAGTATAAAAAAAAGATTGCGGGCAGAAGCAATGAAAAAGAAGGTTACAAAGAGTTTGAAGAAATTATTACTAACGCTTCTCTTCAAGTTGAATGTCTTAAAAAAGCTACTCTTGAATGGTGCGTTGGAGGAGCATTCTTCCCTGGAATTGAAATGACTTTTATTGCTTACGATAAGGATAACTTTAAATTTGACTTTAGGTACATAACTATACTAATCTTGAAGAATTATTAATTAGGTTGGAAAATAACATTTATTTCGTTTATGCAGAATTAATTCCAATGCCTTCAAGCCCGGAGATATTAATGCTTACATGGCTTTACCTTGGCAAGCCGATTTTTATGAATGCAATACTCATTGGTGGCCAGCTCAAAGACCCGATGAAGTTATCACACAAAAGAAGCTGGTAAATATTTAAATAATTGTAATCATTATTGTTTCAAAATAGAATTAACGATTATTTTGATCCCAGTTTGAAATTATGGGAAGAGAAGATAATAAAATTCGTTTAAATGACTTTAAAGAATGGACTCGAGGATTTAGAAACGACGATGGTCCAAGAGGAGTTCCTAAATGGGGTGATATGGATATGGTCAGAGCATGGGATAGGTAAATTAATATTTCCTATGACATCACTTTAGTCTACAAGCGTATTCTAATTTAAAGGATGCTTCGATACTTTTGTACCTTTCAGGTTAGGATTTATCGTCGAGAAGGAAATCGATCATGGTATAAAATTATTTACTGAGATCGAACATGGTAACATATACAAAGAAACTGATGTTAAAGAGATAGTAAAACATTCGGACCTAGAAGACGTATGTTTCATTTAATATATTATACATCATAGTTTACCGCCGTTTAATTATTTCTTACTTTTCTAACAGTTATACGAGCTCCTTCAACTCGCGTTAGAAATTGAACTCACTACTATCCCACCATATCTATACGCTTTGTACTCGATCAAAGGACACAAGGATATTGGTGGCAAATTGAAACATCTAATTCGACATGTTGCCGCAGAGGAAATGTTGCATGCATCCCTTGTAGCAAATCTTATCGTTGCCATCGGTATTTATAGAAAAGTACTTTCTAAACATGAATTTTGATTATTAAATCGCTTATGACGAACTTCCTCTAAATCTATAGGACGCAAGCCTGTATTTTATTCACGAGAAGCGATTCCCGTCTACCCAAATCCTTTGCCCCACGTTAAGGAAGGTAAAGTTCGTTGATAATTCAGTCATGAAAGTATGTTTACCATACTATTATTTCCGAGATGAAACTCAGATCAGTTTATGGAAATTATAGGCGAAATAATGGTTCATTTGTCAAAAGCAGATGTAAAAACCATAAATACCTTTATACAAATTGAAGCACCAGACGATTTATCTCCACCTAAAAAACCGAGCATTCCGTTAAAACGCTTAAGTACTTATAAGTTCAGATCACATGATTATAACTGCGATATATAATAACCATTTAAATTTTTGTCAGGAAAACAAACTCCAGGTGATGATGTGGATGTCTCGGAAGTCTCTGTTGACAGTATAGGAGATTTATATGACACAATCAAAGAATGTTTTATTAACTTTAATGATGAAATAAAGTATGACACGACATTTCAGGTAATTGTATTTTCTATTCTAAAACTCGTTTTTTATGAGGTTTCACTTACAGAAATAATATGGATGCAGCTTGGACCTGGTATGGGCTACGCTCCAAGCACGGGCACAGGAAAAGATGGATTGACCATCATTGATAATTTAATAGCTGCGGAGAAAGCTATTGATTTAATTAAAGTTCAGGTATAGTACTTGTATATTATTACATTAATTATTAAGGTATTTTTCTCTTCGACTTATGCATTTCATTTATTATATAGGGAGAAGGATCAAGAGCCGAATCCGAAGCCTCCCATTACCAAACATTCCAAAAATGTTTGCATTTGATCAAAAATGCTTCTAGTGAGGAATATCAGTGCTGGCCTGTTATTACCGATCCAGCCAAGTAGTAAGTGCAAGCTTTTCTTTAGGGTTCCCTTTTGAATAATTTGCTATTTCCTTTTCTTACGCTTTTGGTATACCTACTCCAACGCACAGTTTAGATAAATTTCCCAAAGATGTTCTATGTATTTCCAAAGCTTTTGATGCCGCTTATTGCTATCTGATGTTATTGTTACAGAATGTTTGGATGTATGACAATACTGAAAAAAGAGACTTTGTGATGGGAGGATTGCCGGCATTGATGCATGGTGTTTTGAAGCCTATTGCGATAAAACTTGCCGGTATGTTTCTGCGATTCTGATCGGTAAAAAAGCTTCTTTTTTTATCTTAACATTTTAACAAATTCCACCTTTATCTATTAAGAAACCCCCATTTCCGCGGCATTACACGCGGGAGCCACATTTGGCTATTACGAATTTACTGCTGATAAGACCCCAAAACAGCAACTGCTTTGTGAAGTTTGCAAAGCCAAATTGAAAGAAATTGAGGAGGTGGTACAGAAGTTGCCCGATGTGAAATTGATTTCCCAATAATTTCAGAAATTCTCATTTTTTATATTAATTTAACTAAATAATAAAAATGACGCGAAATCCTATATATTTTTCATTATTAATTTTTAACATGGGGTGGTTAATCTTTTAATAAAAGAAACGAGAGACATAGTAAATAAGTCACGTGATTTTATAAAATAACCGATTCTTACCTATTTAGAGAAGCAATCAATTTTCAAATCGATCATTTTTATCAATTAGATCTTTAATGAACGGATTATTGTGAAGATTAGTAAATTAATGCCGGAGTGCAATTTAAATTTGAAACCTTGTAATCTAGAATATTTATTTCTTTTTAGAGATTTAAATATAATCCAGCAAGAAAATTTTGTTACCACCTTTTACATTATTTTTGAACATAATCTAAAGAATTTCAATAGGATTTATATCAGGCTGTTGGGAATATTAGTGTCAAGAAATTCTAGATGCTTGGGATTATTGACTGTTTAAAAGTGCCAGACACGTACAAACTTTGTTGAGTATCGCCATATCGTTGTTTGGCGGAAACAAAAAGGTTTTTATTATTTTTTTTTTTATGCAAAATCTACCCAAACAATAAGTTTTCCATGACCTTTTGAGATTTGAATCGATCGTTAGTCTTTATACTTTGCATTGTATTATGTATTTCTAAATAATTGAAAATTGATGGGTTGCTATTGTTCAAAACTTCTGGATTTAGCAATATATAATTGAAGTTATTAATAAAATATCTTGGAGAAAGCCTTTTAAAGCGCCTATTCCCTTGTTTTTTAGAAATGTAATAAGTTCTGAACGGAAGTGACATTGTGGTTAATATTTTCGCAAAAAAAAATAAATTCAAAATATCTTCAGTTCAATTTTCGTATGAAGATCATGTTAATCTAAAAATTTCGATAAAAGTTGGATTTTGCTCTCGTCAAAGCGATATTAATTTAATGTACAATGTTTCATGTTTGAATTTTAAAAATATTTATAAAATTTTTATTTTTATTATTTATTTATTAAACAAAATAACGAAACCAAAAAAAAAGTAGATGATATATTTTAATAAACTAAATGTCAAAATCAATCTAACAAAATCTAGAAACATAAAGAAATACAACTTTAATTTTTTACATCAAATGATATCAACATAAATTTTCTCCTAAATTACCCGTCCAAAACTCCTCATCCAAAGGAACCCGCCCCAAAAATTAATAACGCTTCCAGATCGAGCTCGGTCCGTCATCGACGACTTCTTTAACTAGAATGTATTGATAAAGTAATAATTAATTGAATTTGTTTCATTTTAAACGAAAGCAATGTTCCTTTGATTAAAATACTAACGTCTTTCTCCTAAATTTTAATAAATCTTCCGCTTCCTGACTCAAAGCTCGTAAAATTTTTCCAAATCTTCTTGCGAAATTGTGTCACTAACTTTGTTAACATTATCTTCCAAAAAAATAAAGAAAACTTACCATCTGTTAGAAAATTTCTATCAAACAAGCCTTCGGGTTTATTGTTGGTCAATGCTGTAAAATATTGAAAATTAACAAAAAAATTAGTCAACGAGAAAATATATAAAACAACCACAACAAACAATTTGAATTTTTGATCTTCGAAGGTAAATTTGACTAAATTAAATGAACTAAGCTAATGTTTATTAATTATTTATGGTGTAATAAGCGAGAATATGAACTAAAACAGCGGAACTGAGGGAAAAACTGATTTAAACTCCTAAGAGTGATATGGGTAAGGGGAGTTCCAGCACCCAGTCGCCCCATTCCGGGGGACACCCAAGTGGCCCGCTAAAGTGCCTAACCACTCCGAAGAATGGGTTACTAGCGGCGGAAGACGAACACGACTTGGGGCGGGTGTTTATTAGTTCATATCAAATTAAGAATAATGTCGTTCCGCTCTAAAAGAGTTGCCGTCACTTATATCTTAATTTATCTGTAATTAACTAACTACTAGGAAATATTTTTTATATTTTTGTGTGTTAAGAAAGAAGCGTGGGAAAATCTTTTTTTTTTTTATTGGAGATATATATATATTGGTTGATCTTGTTTCACAAAATTTATAAATAGTTTGTCTTTGTGGATCATAACTAATCGACTATGTATTTTTAAAACAATATTGATGTTACTGGTAGTAAATTAACTTTTTAAAATATCTTTATACCGACAATATATAAAAGTTTTTTAAAAGAGTACTTACGTTCCATATAATTCGTCATTAATAAGAATGGATTAGATTATTATTATCTAATTCCTGATAATTCTTACATTCAAATTTATTTTTATTATTATATTATTATAATAATTATAAGATGTAGTATTCCATTCTTTAATATAATTATATTAAAGAAATACCACTTAAGGTATTAATAATTACTGATTAAGTTATTTTTAGTAGATTATTTTTTAGATATTATCTATCATAATTTATAATTATACAGTACATTTAGTAAATTTCTACAAAATTTAATAACTAATAAGAAATTAAAATATAATAATATTTTAGTAAATAAAATTGTTTTTAATAAAAATAATAAAATTGACTAAAAAATTGGTTCAAATTAAGATAGTTTTATATTAATTTTCATTTTTATTCTACCTGATATTAATTAATAATAATTTTAGCTAAATTAATTAATTTAAATTAAAGAAAATATTCATATTATACTAGAAGATATAAATATCCTTAATCTTTTATCAAATATTATAACATATGATATCATAATGATTTAAGCTAGTTATTTTGATTGGTGTATACTTTTTATGAAACCTTTTCTTTCTTTTTTATAAAACTCTTATTTTCTTTTTTCATAAAATACTTACTTTTTTTTTCATGAAACTTTTATTCTTATTTTTATAAAAGAGTTTTTTAATTTTTTTTTTTAAATGATAAGAATTTTGTTATATTAACGTTAAGATATGAAATAAAATTAGTAATTAGGATTAGAGGATTAGAGTTAAAGTTTATTTTAATTAAAGATTAAGTTTAAGTTAGGGTTAATTAGGATTAGTAAGAATATAGGGCAAAAGGGGGTTCTGGAACAAAAATCCAAAAGATATCCAGAAAGGTTTTCTGATCATCCACAAATCCATTTTAGCTATATGAAATCCATTATCGAATTTAAACCTCTAGCGTGATTTGACTTAATTCTAGATGATGATATCGAACTTGTCTAGGAATTAACCTTCAGATATCAAGAATTATACTATTTAATATAACCATTCTAGCATGATTTTAATCACAAATAATATATCAAAAAATTTTTAATATTCTGTTTGCCTCAGAAGGGGACATCGAAAATTAAGAAACAAAGTGACGTGATTTGAGCTGGGCCTAACATTATAAACCTAATATGATTAATAACTTTTATGCTATTCTGCTTACCTCTAGAGGGACCATTGAAAATCAAGAAACAAAGTGACGTAATTTGAGCTGAGTCTGACTATGCAAGCCTAAAATGCATACAAAATTTCATGATATCCTAAAATTAATTCTAAAGCTAATTCATTAACGTAAACAAAATCAAAATTTTGGTATCCACATTGATATGGGTACCAAAAATTTGTATGTACATAAGAAAGTTAAAAAGTCACAGAACACATTCTAGTATACCATTTTTTTTTAATATACAGGAACACATTCTAAAACCATTTTATTTACGCAAAGCTAGGTCAAAAAAATGGTATCAGGATACCAAAATTCTGAATAGGATACCAAATTTTCGAACAGGATACTAAAATTTAAATAGTCTATTTACTATTTATTAGGGCCTTAGAGCGCAGTCTGTTATAATATTGGGAGATACTGTATAAAACCATTTTATATGATCAGGACATCGACCAGAAGCTGATCTATTAAGTCTACTACATTCACTACAAGGAGTAAGTTGCTTATTAGCTAACTTTATGATATATTTACAATAAATAGAACATCCTTGTTCGCGTATACAGGATCATCCACAAATTTTATCAAAAAATTATATAAAGAGGCAAGTATATTCACCATACATAATGTAATTATTTTTTATATACCAAAATAATTAATTAAAATAAAATGTTTATATAAGTATCATATAATAAATCAAGCACTTACATAATGTACTCAAATTCAATTATCTGATACTAAACCCACATACCAGGAAGTCAAACAGGCATTAATAAATGTAGTCAAAGCAGGAATATATTATAGAAAGCCAAAGAATGGCAAATTCATATAAAACTATTAAGTGCAAGTAAAAAAATTACGCCAGGCAGAAGATCCCGATGTATATATCCTAGAAAATGTAAAAATATTGTTCCCAGATAAGAATAAATATCATAGTATTATAGATGACTATAAATCTTGGTATGGAAAAGATCCAAAGATTCTTAATACCATCATGGAATTATATAAATTATATTATAAATTAGCCAAGGATTATTTTATTGCTGATAAACAAGTTGATGAAGTGATAGAAGATTTTCTATCATCACTTTAGAAATTTAATTCGTGAGCATCCACTAGGGAGGCAATTCTGTATCATAAGAAATAATCATCAATTCTTCTTGAACAAAAGATCTTTTAGGACATTTGAGAATATAATCATCATTATCAATTAACCCAAAGGGGACTTCTTCCAGCCAGTATAAGACCAGCTGATTTTTTTGTATCATAGATTGACAGATATGATAAATATGTGAAAACCAATTCAAATCACTAGCACAACGTCTTCCTTCTTTCTAATTACTAGGATATAGTAAATATCTTACAAGCATATCATCAGAAAGCTTCTCTTTATTAAAGCTTACAAGACTATTTCGAGGATAAGAAGACTTAGAGATAATACTTTTTCTTTTTATTGCTTCAGCAAGTGAATACCAAAATGGCGTGTGATAGAATTATTAATATCTTTTACTTTTATAGCAATAACATTTGGTAAATCTTTTATTAGAGTCTTTAAGCTTTCATATTAAATTGAATCAAGAGGACGAGAAAAAGTAATCAATAAATCTTTTCCATCTAGAATGCAATAAAATATCTCAGTAAATGTTCTGTTATATCTTTCGATAATACTCATAGTATTTTTAGACTTGGCTTTCTGAATTTTTACGCTATGTTTTCTTAACATCCTCTTACATTCATCCTTAAATTCTGACCCCCTATCAGATAAAAATATTTTAGGTCAAACAAGAGGGCAATTAGGGTCATTATAGATTTTTTCTAAACATCTCACAATAGTAAATAAAGTTAAGATACCTTGCATATTCTTAATACTCTTGGCAGGCCTTCTAAGGGCTACACCTATAGGAATAGTTGCTTTATATCTTGAAGCTACATCAACTATATTAAGGTAAAAAAAATAAATTGTTCGTTCGGACTTAACATGTCATGTATAAAAAACATCTACCTGATGTACTTCATTGGAAATAGTAATAAAGCAAAAACTTGCTTGAGAAAATATTTAAGACAAGGCTTATGTATCTGGTGTACAGCCATCTTACAAGCCAATCCTTCACCTCTTCTAGAATAAAATCAAACCCAGCTTTTAGAGAAGCTTTATGCAATTTTTTCACAGTCCTCTGATAGCCCGAAGGCTGGTAATAAATCTTTTGCAAATCAATAGATATATCTAAATTTTTAGATTTACTTGAATCTATTTGTATAATAGGAATCAATAAAATGGACCTGACTTATATCGAAATTCTTGATACTAATAAAGAGTTGTGTAAAGAATTAGCAAATGAAATAATCTCAAATGATATTTCTAATAAAAAGCTTAAGACTCTTAACAAGGAGCTAAATGCATGTTATAAAACTATATCGCAACAAGACTTTACAATCTTAATTCATGAAAATGAGATAGCATCTCTTAAGACTGAGATCAAATCTCTTAAATAGAGTCTTTATAAAGCAATACAGGATTTACGACATAAAGGTAATGCTAGTACAGTACAAGATATTCATATTTTGAGGTTAGAAGACAAGGTTGATCAGCTTAAAACCTGTATTTATAAAATAACTGGTCTAAGTCATAAAAAAGTTTCAAATAATAAAGAAATATTAGATATGGAGCATATAATA
>CAMKVN010000113.1:0-41061 GCA_946474995.1 Funneliformis geosporum
TTGGACAGGTAGCAACCACGCTCTACCCTCTGGATGGTTAAGTTTCCTTCTCTTTTGATTGGGTTATTAGTCTAGAACGGTGCAGGGTTGACTTTGATTTATTTTAACTAGTTTAGGATATTTAGAAGTTTTTGTATTCTCTTTTCTTGTCTTGTATTTATTTATAATTTACTTACTTTAAATAAAGATTATGCGAAGCTACCGCACTTAAAAAAAAAAAAAAAAGGTAAATTAATCTCAAAAGGTCATTTTCCTAGCTCACGCCCTATATGTCAAGTATACAATAAAAAACCAATTATTATATTTCTTATTTTATTATTTTTATTATTATTATTTTATTTATATTATCAAATTTCTTATAAATAAGGTAGCTTTAGAACTCCAATAATATAGGAACTTTTAAGTAGAGAATTACCTTTAGTACTATTGTCAACAAGATAAATACTAAATACATTTGTATGCTAACAAATACACTTGTAATAATTCTTTTCTTTAATAAAACTCTATCATTTACCTATAATCACCTTTGTCTCTAAAAATACATTTGATCGATAAACTTTCAGAAGCTCTCCATAAATTGTATTATAAAGTCTTAAAGCTAAATCCTTTGTTAATCTTGCGTTAATACTAATTTTTAGTCATTAGTATCATAAGATAACAGTAGGTAAAAATCATATGTTTGACTTATTTAGTGTATAGATAATTAAATTAGTAATAGTAAAGAGTCACAATGCAAAACATTATGTCAAAGAAATATTATATCACGTGATGTAATGCAAAAATATTAGTCAAAATAATTATATTACATGATACAACGCAAAATATTAATGCATAGAAATAAATAAAATGTTATTATATGACATCAGCAATAATCACTGCTGGTGATACAAAGTAATTTTCTTAATTATAATAATAATAAATTTTCTTATAATAAAGGTTTGATCAATTCAGATATTAACTTTATTATATTAAGGATTATATATAGGTTAAAACCAATTACAACATAGGTTATAACATTAAAAGTTGTAATATAATTACAATTCTTATCTTTATTTCTCATTATGTATTTTATAAATAAAAATAATCTTATGAATAGTAGAATTAAGTTAATTTAATACTTCAAAAATCTTTTGTTTACTTATTCTACATTTTTAGGTTCCAATTATTTCTTTATGTTTATAAATTATAAGTTTTTTTTATTTGAAAAATATATTAGTTAAAGAAGGTCCTAAACAATACATAAAAAAAAATTGGAGATAAATTTATAATAAATGATTGACAAACCAGTTTAAAACTAAATAAATAAATGATTTATAATTACATGCTTATTGATGTTTTTCCATCTTATTCAATATCATCACAAGATTTTCCACTCATATATGATTTGTATTACATTCTTCAATTTTTTATTTTACTAAATATTCTAGGAACTTAGAAATTTTTTTAAAATAAAATTATGATTTATTTAGCATATGAATAATTTATTAATGTTGTAATACTGGCTAAAGTCATATGGGAATGAAAAATTTTGTGATGATACTAGGTTAAATCTTTTTTTCAGGCATTATATATTCATATATCTATTAGGAGCAGATTTGGCAGATAGTAAATTATGTGATTTAATCTGTTAAGTGATTTTTGATTGTTCAATATTATTATTTAATTTTATTTTATCAAAATCTAATAATTAATTTATAATAATAAAAAATATACATTGTATATTAAGAATTTTATAATAAATTTATAACTTTTGATAAAAATTATAATTTTATATTATCAATTTGTTTTTTATTTTATGATAATAAAACATTTTGAAATAAATTTTTAAATTTAAATTAAAAACTTAAAGAACTTTATGAATTAGTTTAATTAATTTTTTATAATATTATATTAAATCTAATAAATTTATAATTTCTGTTTTTTATATTTGCATTTAAAATAATAATTATAAATTCTTATTTGAAAAAGAAACTCAATGGTTATTATGCAGATCACTCCTGTAATTTTTGCTCGGCATTATGGAACTTTGCCGAAATTAGCATATGACGAATTAGGATGATAAATAGGATATTTCACACCGAAAATAAACTAATAATATAAAATATTCAAATAATCAAGATCTCGTACTTGAAACAACAAAACTTTACCTCCGAGATCGCCATTTAAAGATGAACCTGAATGGTAATACTTATTTTAATGATTGCGGCATCTGGAAAATTATGTCTTTAAAATGAAACATATTTTACCCCTATTATTTAAATAAGGTTTAGAATCGGGGAAATTAAATGCGACTGTTTTTTTTTATTATTATTTAAATTACACTTATGGTTAACAAGTAGAGTAATAAGAATTAATTTTTCATTTCACTTTTTTTTTTTTTTTGCGATATTAATAAGGATTATCATTTCCTTTAAAGCTTTATTGTAACCTAATAGAAAAAAATTTATTGAAATACAAATATGTGGTAGAACCGCTAACTGCAGCTGGAAATAAATTTTTTCCCATAACCTGTAAAAAAGTGAAATGTCTGCAAAAAATTATCCCAATTAATATCAAATTTTTCGCCGAATGAGTTTAGGAGGATGTGATCTACTTTATTTGTTCGGAAAGTGGGGATTTGCACAACTTGAAACCCGATCTCGAAGTAATGTTAACAAATAAATTATGATATTTGTCGTGCGATAAGCTTAGTCCGGAAATTTGAACTTTTTGGACTTTTTTGGGGGGAATTAAGGGTGTTATTCTGGGAGAAGTTATAATTATAAGCAATAAAAAACCGTAATGAAATAGTTTTCATATTTTGCTAAATAAAGAATCTTCTAAAGAAATAAGCCTTGCGGATCAACGGCTACACGCCCGGTTTTATCCCTTCGTAAAATTTGAGATTTTGAATATCTAAGCCAAAGTGTGGCAATGGTAAAGATATTATATCAACACAGCCATGATAACGACAGTTTGATGAGAATAACTTTGTAAAGAAGAAATCGTTCAAAATTTGTACACCATTGTGTACGACAAACACGAATATATTAACATCCTTAGAGTTTCTTTTTATATTACATTGATGAAAATCAAGGTAAATTACTGGTACACTATTAAATAGTTCATTTAGTTCAGACATAAAAAACACAAATATATAAATCTAATTTTTGCAGTTTAAAAAGATAATTTTGTCTATATCATAAAATTCTTTGTTTCCCTTAATCTCGAATATTTTCTTTCAGAGAATTTCTTGAACATTTTTATCAGTACAACGATGAAAATAAAATCCTTTCCACTTCTATAAAAGATGTCAAAAGAATGCATTATTTGCATTATTTGTATTATTTGTAAGAACATAATCAACTAATCAACTGTAGATCATACTGTTATATAACATGATACTGTAGTAACTTTAGAACCCGTGCCTAAGCCACCTGTATATAAATCAGATCCGATTCCTCTTTCAGTCGGGTTAAAAATTTTAAATATTTCTTCCAAACTTTTTGTCCTAATTCAAGCAATTTTATTATATTTATTAGGCTTATTATGAAATCTTAATCATATTTTTAAATGCTTGGTGATGTAAAGAGATATGGATAAATAGGATGTAATGTTGGGTTTGCTTGGTGGCAATGCTCATTTTTCTATGCCTTTTACTAAAGTGAAAGAAAGTTTTAACCGTCAAGCGACGCATGATATTTTAGAATATGAAATATACATTTGAAAGGTTAAAGTAGGTAGAGGTCAAAGCTTGTTGTTATTATCAAAATGTTATAATTAATATTTTAATCATTTTTCCTCAAAAAAATTATATATTTATATATTTATTTATATATTACTTTTTATTTTAATAGTATGACCCCTTTGAATTTCCTGGAGTTATTCCACGTACTTTTTGTTGGACCGCTGCTATTGAGTGTAGCAAGTTTTTACCACTAATTAAAATTATGAACTCTATGATGGTTCTCAGTCTAAACAAATTGCTTTTTAATTCATTGGTAAGCTATATATGCCACACCCATGATTATTTCTTATAACGAACTATGATGAAACTTATCACATAGTGCTGACTCACATTTTTGGATTATTTAATATTTATACACTCGATCATCAATAAGAAATATCATTAGGTCGTCATATTCAATGAATTTTGAAATTCTTGGTTCGTGTTATCTTCTGGGCAAGTCAGAACGTTTGCATTTAACTCATTTTCCAATTAAGGCTCAATTTCCGTCTTATCACGTGATTTACCTTTACTTAATGTTCATATTAGGGTTTCTGCGGCCACGTCTTCTGCTTCCAATAAGGATATTATCAATGATTTGACATGTGTTGGATTTTACGTGGTTAGGTAAATGTATTTATGTGTTATAGTCTTTAGAATTTACATGACTACAAAATTAAAGAAATATATTTCAATTTACAGGTTTATTAGTTGATGCTTATTTTTGGCATAAGGAATGGTTACCTTGAAAGATTTTCTTTTCTTTTTTTTGCCTAATTCAAAATTGTTATTAAAAGTAGTGTAAATCCAAATTGAATTACATTTTTAGGTTTGTTTCTCCTTTCACGTCTTTTAGTAACTTCCACATTCAACTATATGTGTTATTTTACATTCTCGTTCTCTAAGTGATTGGGTTTTCTTTAAGGAATTACGATTTATTATTTATGTTGTATTATCTTATAATATGTTTGCAGCAATCGGATGAATTTATGTGTAGGTATTCATTGTTGGTAAGTAAAGGATTTTTTAATTTTTACAATTTTACCGTCTTTCTCTACTTTTTATTCAATTAATTTACCCTTTTTTTAAAAAAAAAAAATAATAATAATATCATTAGCAAAAAGCACACCTTTGATTATTTATCAAGGTTTGGTCAGATTCGCAACGATTGGTCTTATTTTAAAGTTACTGTAGATGATTATGAGCAAGTTAAATTGAAAAGATCAAAAGAATTCTTGAAAACAAGTTCTTGAACATTACAACTAAAATTAATCAATCAATTAATTCGCTAATTGGGTGAGTATTAACATACGGTTTAAAATTTTGGTGAGTATGTATAATATGATAACACTTTTCCTTTCCGAGTTCCTGACTTAATGCGTTACCGTACAAGCCAATTTTATCGTTTGTCCTTTTGAGTATATAACATTATGAAATATCCGTGATCCACCGTGATTCTACCTACGATCTAAAATTGAATTGAAGGAATCTGCTTCCTTGTCGACGGCTATTTTTTTTTGAAAATCAATATTTTATTACGCAAGTTAAAAAAAAATAATCCAATCCGAAGATACACCCCGAAGCTCTTTAGAACAATTTATAATAACAGTAAAACACCTATTTAGTATTATAATAATTTGAAAAAATGTTGATCATATTGATTAAAGGGGGTGTGTAATTATACTAATGTCTGACAAACTAAAACGTCACCGTAAAATCGTGTCACACTGTCGTACCCTTTGTACTTATGACTCATTTGAATTATATATTCATGACGGGGTACCTAACGTGGTACCCGGTTTTTTTTATGCTTTGCCCCAACATTTGACTAAGTAACTAAGGGGAGACGAAAAACTACCTATTAAAATAATTCCCATAGTCGAAGGAGTAAAGGCAAAAAAAACAATAAAAAAAAAAAACATTTACAACTTTTTTATAATCTCTACGAATTTCTTAATATAAAATAACCTCTCTAGTCTTGCGCTTGCTTCCGCTTCTTTAAAAAAGGCTTTTCGTCTCGTTTTCATAAGCTCATAAACCCTTGTAAATTACAAACACACTTACTCATCAGACTGCGCCACAGCCAAGATGACATTACCAAACAGCACAATCAATCGAAAGTCGTTTCGTCACCGTAAAGTTGACAACAAAAAACCACTACGAATCTATACACCAGGTGAAATCAACGAAGAGGACTGTATACCAGTTAGTAGAGCAGGCATAGAAATAGAGACAGGGGTAGAGAAGGAGGAGGAAGAGGTTCGTTTCACCGTTTCATTGCTCAAATGTACTATATAGCTTTAAAATTCAAAGTATTAAATACCATAGTTAGATTCAGAGGAATAAGTTTGTCTAGTGGGTCAATAAAATTTTAAAAAAATATTTTCTTGCAAAATCATCTTGAAAAAATGTCTCTTTATTATTGCTGCGGCATGGTTATGACGATTATGTCATTAAATTGTTGTCACATGTATTTTTCAAATTAAAAGAATATGATCCTAACTAGGAGTCAATTAAAAGATTCAATTGAAGGAATGAATCGTTATTCTCAATATTTTCAACGTGTGAATTTTTTTTATGGTTTCGCTTATTTTTATTTTATTTTATTTATTTATTTATTTTTTTTTTTTCATCATTGAATTTGATAATAGGAATGGCATTTAGTAAATGCATTAAAACTTCGAACAGAGTATATGGAAAAAGGATCTACAGCTTCGGGGAAAGCCACGATTCCTGTACCAACGTCGAGTCGACGTATTTCATATTACGCTGATGCATATCAGACACACAAGTGGAAAAAACCTTCAACATATGTTAAATTTTCTTTGCCCGTTGAAGAGTGTATAGGATGCTTGTATTGTATGGATGAAAAAGATGATCTGTGGTTAGTAGAGCATAAAGAAAAAACAAATTCAACTCTAATCGATGATCAATTTGAGGAAATAATGCAACACTTTGAAAACGTTGCAAAGAACAAGTATCAATTATTGGTTAGTAATCCATCCTTTTGTTCTTTAAATATTTCTTTTTTTGTTGGTGGTTGATTTTTGTATTACATGATCGTAATTGCTTCTCTTCATTTGTAATAGGCAAAAAAACAACTTCCATCTTGGCAAGATTGTGAAGCATGTCTACCAGAGTCACTACAGGACTTGAAAAGTGAAGCTGAAATGATACATACCTATTGGAAGACTAAACGTAAGGAACGTATGTCACGTTTCCGCAAAATCGGTCCTTTAATGTTTGAAATAAAGGTTTGTCAGATAATTTTGTAAAGTTGTCCATGATTATTACAATAATTAGATAACCTTTGCTTCAAAAAAAATTTTTTTTTTCATCTTAGACACAAGAGGGTAAAGATGAAGAAGATCACCCATGGACTTGTTTCCGTCGTCGTGAACTTAAACCTATAAGGAGAACACGTCGAACAGAGACAGCATCTTTTGATAAATTAAGGAAAATAAGGAAAGATATACATTCCGGTCGTCGTATAATGGACAATGTGAAGGTACGAGAGAAAACCAAGAAGCAGAAGATTGAATTGGATCGTAAGATTTTCGAGAAGGAATGTACGGTTAGAGAATTGCGTAAGAAGTTGGGTATCAGGAATGAAACCACCCATGAGCCACCAAAGGTATATACTCGATTCATTTGTTGGTTGGTCAAAGGCCTTTTAACAAATTATTCAAAGCTGTTTTTGCAACTCTATCTTAATAGAGGAACCGGAAATCATCATCTACGATGGACTTGATCGGGTATGTATATTTGTTGTGTGTTGTTTATATTATAATTATCTCCTAACAACCATTACTTCTACTACTTCTAATAGCTCAACTAAAACAAAATCTGGTATTAAACTATCAAAGAAAGACGATGAATATCCAATGACAGACATAACGGATGTAAGTTTAGATGCCTGATTGACGACGAGAGTTTAAAATTTCGATAAAATAACAGTTAATTTATATTTCTTTTATAAAGTACCCATACCTTATTCAACGAAAACCAGTGGCTGCATCCTTTTTCAGAAAATTCGATTCGCTCAAACCAACAGATCGAACTTCAATATCTTGCACAGCTTTCAGAAGTCGGTTTGGTAGAGGAGGTCGTAGACGTAGGATTATCGATCGTCTTGACGTCTTTTCCTATAAACGTATTCGTGAGACCGACGATAGGTTCAAATATGATTCAGATGGAGCTGAAGATGTCTTCAGTGAAGATGAGATGAATCTAGAAGATGAGGAGGATAATAATAAAGTCGAAGATTTAACAGAGAAGTATGAATTATTCTTGTATTGCAACATATACAAAAATTTTTTTTTTATCCTATAAAATTTATAAAAAAAAATGAAAATTTATTATTTTAAAAAAATCTTTATTAGTATGATTCGGTTTCACTTGTTCAAAGAGGAGGATTATCAAAATCTTGGTACTTATCGTCGAATACAAAAAGAAAAGCAAAATTCACCAACAAAACAACAGAGCCTGGATGCTTTAACGGTAAACAATAATCCCACCCAAAGTACTCAACTAGTAAATGTCGAATCTAAGCAAATTTTAGAACAGCGAACAATACTTGATCCTCGTTTTACGAACTCGATATCTCGTTCTGCGGAGTCTCGCGTAAACGTGAACAACCAAGATTCTCGTCAAAAACCAGATTCAGGTATTAATTGCTATAGATACATTTTGATCAAAATAATATTACATCTAATAATAATAATCATAAATTTTTACACTTAATACAGTCAATATTGTTCAACGGAGTAATGGGGTAGATCCACGTGCAAGTATTAATAATCCCTCAAACATTGATTCACATTGTGTCGACCCACGCACTTTCAATGGTGTGAATCGCAATCAAGGTGTCAATGCCGAGTCAAGTACAAGTCGCCTGAATTCTAATCCACCAACACCACGGCTAAGTAACGATCCTCGCGCAAACCGCGACTCAAGATTAGTCAACAATAATATCTCTAATTCACGAGCTCATAACGGTCTTATTATAAGACCTACTGTGGCTACGATGAATCATCGTGACAACGTTTCTCCGTATATGCGTCCGATGTCAAGAATGATTCCTGAAGATTCTAATAATACTAATAATGTTATGGCCAATAATAGAGGATTAAACAATAGCTCGCTTGTCAAAAATCATGCGACTTCTCAACTTACTCCAGTAACACAAATAAATTCTCCAGCGTCATCAAGTAATAGTAACATAAATGGCCAAGGAAATGGTGATGGACTTACACATTCGCCATCTAACCAAGGAATGGTGAATGGCTCGACTTCAATGATTGATCCTACAAAGGGTTCGACGACAACTTCAAGGCAAGCCATTGACCCTTCGAAAATTTCGATGAATATAGATCAAACCAAGATCTTATTTAATGAATCGAATCAGATTGTGAATGTAACAACAGGTCCAATTGTTGAACCAGCAAAACTTGTGAACGCCTCAGTGGAAGCACAAAATATCAATAACGTTAATTTGATTAAACCTACTCAAAGGATGGGTATTGGAAATGGATTAAATGGAATACAACAGACAATAAATACCTCGATTCATTCCACTAGCGCCGCAGCTCAACATTATATGCTTACCTCACAAGAATTTAGTCAATTAAATCCAAACAATCTGACTCCACAGCAAGCTATGGTCATGCGAACTATAACAAATATGCGTCGTTCTGAACTTGTACAAAACTTACAAAACATGACTTCGAATTCTTCTCTGTCTGTTTCTACAAGCAATGTTACTCAACAGACAAATAATAACCAATTACGTCAATCTATGGCTCAAACACAGAGACAACAGAACATGACATTGCCAAATGTTGGATTAAACGTACCTTCTAATTCAGTTCTTCCACAAAAAATGGTCCTTTCACCTGGGATGGTACAATCCCCCTCTACACCCGTTATAAGACAGAATAATGGAATACAATCAAGTAGTTCGGCTAAACCGATAATGGCTCAAGGAATATTTGCAGCGAATAATATGCCACAAACACCCGGATCATCAAACGTAAGACACGCATTGGCCATCCAAAAATTACTCATGGGCCAAAATATTTCTGGTGTTAATGGGTCACAAAATATCAATGTGAACACTAACGTATCTATTGGTAATAATGGTTCGCAGACGATTAATGTGAATTCAAATGTCTCATTGGGTAATAACGGTCCATTTATTCAAGCGGGTAACCTTATGGGAATGGTACGTTTTAACGGATGTATCAATTTTAATAATAACTCTGTAACCAATTAACGAGACGCAATGAAATCTATTTTGAATCAACAGAACGGCATTATTCCAGCAAATGGACAACCAACTTCTAACCTGAGACAGCCTAGTATAATGCAATTAAATGGTCGGAACTATATTGTTACCAATAATATAGCTCAGCTTAATGGCGCCAGCAACTTAGGTCTCAGACCAGGTAACGGGTCTGCTAATTTGGGCTCACGACCCAATAACATGGTTCTTCCGATTAATCTCCGACAAGGTACTCCTCTTCGACAGGTACCTACGAACGGCGCAGCTTTACGTCATAATATGGTACATCCAAATGGTTTTATTACTAATGGTGCTAACTTTAGACAAATTAATTCGAACCAGATGAGACCACAACAACCTATTCATAGACAACATATTATGCTCCCGAATGGTTCAATGTTAGGGAATCAAATGTTAACAAACGGTACAAATAATAACATTGAGATTTTGCTTGCAAGTCAAAGCCCAAGACAAAATAACGTAAGCCCAGCAAGTGTGACGACTTCGAATGGTAACAATAATTCTGTTGGAACACCTTCACCGCAACCTCAAGCAGAACAAAGAACTGTTCGTTAGAGTGTTGAATTCATGAGATGTGTGGAGTGAAGGATTTTTTTTTTATCAAAAACTTTACATTATTATTATTATTTTCCAAAGCTAATTAATTAGGGAAATTTTGTTCCTTCCATCTCTTTTTTTTTTCTTTAAAAAAAAGGAAAGGAAAAGATGGCGTGGTTATTTAGAGTATAATTTGTAGAACCACCAATGAGTGGTTCTTAATGCAACATCAACCCCATGTAAAAAAAAAAATTTGAATTAGTGTTTGGTAAGTTAAAATATAAATTTTTTGCTTATATAAGGCATATCTGTAAGCCGAAAGGAGCGAGAATGTGATTAAATGTTCAGATGGTTAAGTTAAATAGGGTTAATATTATTTGTGAAAGATATTTATATTTGCTTTAGAATACCAAAAAAAAAAAAAAAAAAAAATCTGAAACCATATTTAAACGCCGTAATATACAAATTAAAATTATAACAATGGCGAATTATTTACAATGGTTTCGCACCGACTCTACATAATTTTTCAGAGTCCATTGTTTGTATAAAGTAAATAAATTGTAAATTTTTTCTCTTTTTTCTATATTACCAAATCATCCCATTATCGATATTATGAAGCTACCTTTCTTACAAAAAATTATTCTTTTTTAATTTACGTGTATATAGTCCTATAATATATATAATTTATATAGTTTCGAAAAAAAGAAAGGGAGAGGGAGAGGGAGAGAAAATTTAATGTATATATTCATTATATATCTAAAATTTACCTCGCTCGATCCATATTATTTGATTTATTCCATTGAGATTATAAAGATAATTGAAAAAAAATGCGACAATAAAATCAAAAATACAATTAAATTGTAAAAAAAAAAAAAAAATATCGAATGGTAAGAATAAGAATACCATTATGTTTTTTAAAGTTTTTTTTTAATATAGAGTATGAAAGATAAACCAGTACCATGGACTAACTGACATGATTAGATAATGTTTTTAAATAAGCATTGATACCCCCCCCCCCCCATTGGTCTATTGTTCACACAAAGATACCATATCATCTAATTTATTTGTCGTGTCCTCAATTGCAAGATCTTTTAGTCAAGGTTTACGTATTTTGTTCTTTTTATTCATAATAAGAAGCATGTTTGAAACGAGCATTTACAAAAAATTCTGTGATAAACAAATCATTACCACAAATTTGATCCTTATGTATTATATATATACATTCGTCCATATAATCACATAATTCTATAATCGAAAAATCATCACATACAGTATATCACAAAAAGAAGCAAATCTACAAGTTTTTAGTGACAGTTGTGACATTGTACCATTGAAATTTGTTGGTAAACTTGCTGATGTTGTCTGTTCGTTTCTCACTCAAGATTTTGTACAATACTATTACAAATCATAACATGCTTGTTATAGATGCGTTTTATGAGAAAAAAGCAAAGTTATTGTATGTTAGTAAATAAAAATTTTTTAATATTCCTAAATGTATCCCGAAAAATTAAATTTAATAAAGAAAAATGAAATTCAAATATTCTACACAATGGGAACCGCCAACCGATATCGATTTCCATCTTTTAATGATTTAATTTCGAGCGTTTTAATGTCAATGACGAATTACATAGTCCGTTGTTTGATAAACAGTAAAGATATATATTCTTTGAGCATTAACTCAATATCTATATATATATATATTTGGTTTTCGTATATATAATTTAAAAAATAAAATAAAATAAATTATTTTCCTTTTTTTTTTAAAAAAAAAAAAAAAAGAGAAAAAAGTAACCTTTTTGAACGATCACAATAAAGACTTCACATTACGGACGATTATAATTTATGAAATACTTTTATTTAACATGAATACAATTCAAAAAGAAAGTAATTTTAATAATACAAGTAGAATAGAAAATAAAATCGCGTTTTCCTTCTCAAAAAAAAAAAAAAAATTATGTGCAACCAAATCTTTACAATAGTTAATTTCCTTATTGATTTATAAAGGTATTCCATCCAAGAAAGCTTCATTGCCTTCTCTAGTTACGACAACTTGAACGTTACCTAAAATTCTGCTAACAAAACCTCCTTCACAATAAGCGAAATAAAATTCCCATTTCTTTTTAAATATTTCAATTTCACTTGGATTCATATCAGGCCAACTGTTCAATAAAGCAGGATGAATGAGTTCATCAAATACTGAAAGGAACTTTTCGCGCCATAAACGTAATGTACGTGCATAATGAGGTCCAATATTTTCCATATGATCAACTATAAGTCTGCCTTTGGAACCTTTTGTTATGGCTTGCACTAAGGTTGTCACACTTGGACAATGACCTCCTAAATAATTAATGATTTGGTTTATTAATGGAAATCTTTTTTTTTTATGACTTCTTAAATATGACATCAAAACTTTTTTTTTACCTGGGAAAATGTATTTCCTTATAAAATCAACTTCTTTGCAATATCTATCGTGTCTTGTTTCGGGCATGGTAATAACTTGGAATACACCAATACCCCCCTTTCCTTTCAAAAATCTGTCACAGCATTCAAAATATGTTGAAAGATATTGTGAACCAACCGCTTCAATCATTTCAATACTTATAATTTTATCAAATTGATGAGAAGCGGGTAAATTGCGATAATCGCATAATAACACGGTGATACGATCCGAGAATCCTGCATTCGCGATACGTTCTTCGGCAAGATTCTTCTGCTCAATTGAAAGCGTTAAACTTGTGACGCGACACCCCGTTAACCTTACAGCCTAAGAGAGTAGTAGGATATTTTTTTTTAATACAAAAAAAGAAAGGAAAAAGAAAAACAGAGATTACAAGTAAACCATTCTAATACAATTAATTACCTCAATAGCAAGGGAACCCCACCCAGTACCGATTTCCAAAACGTTATCATCTTTGGTGATTTTCGCCTTCTTAATCATCATTCTCAATTTTCTATATTGAGCTTCCTCTAAAGGCTCTTCTTCATTTGCAAATACGGCGCTAGAATAAGTCATATCGTTGCTTAAGAATGCGGCAAACATTTCATTGCTTATATCATAATGAGCCGAAATGTTGTTAATGGCATTGGAAATTGTATTGGCGAAACGAGAATTCATTACATAATTTATTGTGTTAAAGATATATGAAGGAATTGTTGAAAGGTCGTCAAGATGTGACCTATTTGCTACGAAAATCTATAAAAAATATTAATTAATATGGGCGTGACATATAAGGGTGACAAATAGGATTTTGATGAAAAATAAGTGATAGATCGATATCCCCCAGTGATGATAATGAATTGCTAATTAATACCTTAATAAGAGTAACCAAATCGTCGCAAGTCACATCTCCTAACATATATGCCTCAGCAAAACCCTATTAAATCGAAAAACCAAAAATAAATTTTTTATAACGCGGGTTCCCATTTGTTAATTGTAGATTTGAAATCACATGACACGTATAATTTTAAAGGATTAGTGTTACAAATATAAGCAATTCAAATTGTACGACATATATTACATTTGTAATTTCACTTTGTAAAACATTTCAAACACTTCAAACGTTTCAAATAAATGACATACCAAATCGCTCAATAATAATAATCGAATCCAAAAAGAATCGTTGACGATTTTGATTTCGCTTTTCAATTGTGAATCTTTTGGACCAAATTCGTAAATATGATCTTTACAAAGTACGCGAAGATGTCCAACATCAATTCGTGACATTAGCGAAAGAAGAGTACTTTGAGCTAATTGATTATTTATAAGGAGACAGCAATTAATTCGTTAATATATCATCACTGGTCCGTTGAAGAATCAGTATATATATACATATATATATATATATTTCTCTTAATAATAAATCATACGCATTCATTTCGAAATTGAAAAGAATTCAGAACAATAATTGAATTTTTATGGAAAGAAAAAATATACCAAAATGTAGCAGAGGTTCCCATGAATTTGAAATAATAATTTCTTTAGCGTATTGAAAGTAAGAATCAACGGTCGCGATAACTTTACTTGATGAATGAAGAATAGGATTTTTTTCGTAACTCATTTTTAAATTAAGTGTCGCGAAAAATAAAGTGATTGATAAAAATTTAATTGAAAAGGTTGAGAAGAAAAAATCCTGCACATATATATATGTATATGTATCACAAATATCGCAAATGATTAAAAAGAAAAAAATTTTTTTTTTTTTTTTGTTCGGATTATAAAGTAAGAGATATATATAAAAAAAAAAAGTTTGTGAACTTAATTGGCAAATTTGCCCCAATCGTGCTGCATAATGAAATGTTTCACCATTTATATCCAACCTATTTTATAGTACATATAAAGTAATCGAATAAATCAATTAATCTGGAATTTTAGATTTTGTAATTAAAAAAATATTTACCGAATCCTTTCAGAGCAAATTAAATTTATCTGGTATTTCCGGCATTTTATCCGGTTTTTTTAATTCATAAAATAAATGGAAAATTAATAAAATAAATCATATTATGCGCCGAATTTTAGGAATTAAAGATCTCCGGACATAGCAAAAGTGAACTTTTTCCATATCCACATATCCATTCTTTTGGGATGAAACGATCAGCAAAATGAAACAAAATTTTTTTATTTTTCGAATATGCGAATTGGAGTGTATTATTAAGGATTCACAAAATTAATTGGATGGTAATCGTTATATTACCATACTTTAAATGGGTTAAAACTAGGGTTGGGATTGGTTAAAAGCAAACCATTTGAACCGCAGTTTAAACTCTAACCGACAAAATAGGTTGATTTAACCTGTATTTCATACACAAGATTTTTTTCACAATGTCATGTTGATCAACAACAATTATGGTTCGTGAAATTTTTTCTTTTTGAGATTGAATATGTAATGTCAAATTATGTATATTCAAGTTATCCAAATAGTAGACCTAAATCACCGATGGACAAATATTTTACTCGAATCTAAAACAATCGGAAATGATCACGATGTAAAATTTATTTCAATGAAATTCATCTTTATATTAATGTTTCAAATAATTTTCACAAAAATTTAGCATCCAATAAAAGAAAACAGAAAGTTTAGGTAATAATAGCATGGATCGACTGATGGTTTTATTTAATCAATGAACAAACCGTTCTCGTTCAATAAAGTTTTAGAAGTTTTATTCCAATACAACATCGTTTATGTTCATTTTGTACAAATTCCTCTTTTTGTAAACATACATTAAGCAGGAAATCTCCTTCAAGTTCAAAAACTAACAAACCCGCGCTGCATACTGAAAGACAAGTATATTGTCTGTTATAATCTTGGTTTAATTTTTACGTTTTTTACTTGTGCATTAATTTTTAGATGCATTTTGTATTACCATGAAATTTTCAATATAAATATAACGATAACATAACAATTCAAATTAATTCCTTTTCTCCTTGACACATTAGATCAAAATTATATTTTTTTTTATACAAAATAAAATGCCATTATTGTCATATATCATTGCTACAAGTGTATTATTTTATATACTAAATATACCTTGGGTGGTATTCTTATTATGTTTTATTAAAATTTTACATTATTTTATATGTAAAAACTTAGAATCATCCTTAATATCTTTAGATCAAATTAAAAAACAACAAAAAATTTATTTTTGTAAAACTTATCATGCAAGGTTTTGGCCCATAAATCATTCTTTTAAATACCCTATAATATTTGTTGGAGTTGATTTGGATTTATTAGAACAAGAGAAATATAAAAAAGTCGGAAAGAGATTGTAAGTTTTATTTTATTTTATTTTATTTTTTCTTTTGATCATCTATTATTATTTATCTTGGTTTGTCGATAGGTATGAAATCGGGTATAATAATAGTTCAATTTTATTGAATATAAATGATGATGATTATCTCGGAGAAATCAATGCTGGTGATCATAATTTGAAAAATCCATATCTACAAAGACCAAAAAAACAGATTAAATCAATCAAAGAAAAATTATTATGGCATATAAATCAGCATGTAAGTTACATATAATTTATCTCTGCTGCTCAAATTTAATGTGCTTCTTTGTTGAAACTTTATTATTTTTTTTTTTAATAAAAAAAAAAGAATATTCCAGTGGATGATTTATGTAGATTTGAATTAGTTACCATGCCAAGATTTTTAGGATATGCATTCAATCCGGTTAGTTTTCATTATTGTTACAATAAAAGTAATCGACTTCAAGTTATTGTATTAGAAGTTAATAATACTTTCGGAGAAAAACATTTATATGTGTTAAAAAGAGATGCTGATTCCGAACATGAATCTCGAAATGGGCAAGTGATCTATTTATCTACCTATCTATTTATTTTTATTGAATTATTTAATTATTATTATTATTATTATTATTTATTCATAATTTCTCAACATCTTGTAAATAGGTATGATATGAGTTTTACCATGAAACGATCATTTCATGTGTCACCATTTAATGACCGTTTAGGAATTTACAAGGCGTTCTGTAAAGACCCTAAATCAGGTTATTTGGATGTGAGGATCGTAATGTACGCGGATCCATCAATTTCGGATCATAAACATTTACCATCCGAAGATAACATTCCGATCAAATCACAATTTAAAAAGAAAATGGTCGCTACCGCATCAGGACCTTCATATGCCTTAACAATGAACAGTTTATTATATGCTATCATGACATACCCTTTTGAAATATTTTTAACATTTCCAAGAATATTAAAAGAGGCATACAAATTACATTATAATAAAACGTTAGGGGTTTATCATAGGCCAATTCCCGTCGATGGCACTGTCGTAAAATTGGAACCAAATTCAATTGATTTGTATGCTTTCATTAATTTCTTGGATGGATTTCAAATTTGATCTTGTTATTTGTTAACCTATTCTTTATTGCGTTTAATAATAATAATAGATATGCCCAAAAAATCATCACGAGATATTTAGGTCACTTAGTAGACAACCTAGACAATTCATTTGGATCAACTCGTATTACAATCAATTTACCTGACAAGAATAAATCACCAATCATCATTCGTCCATCTAATTCGCTTTCGACAATGATACTACCATATTCAAATCATATAATTATCAACCTTCATAATTATTCATTTTTTACGAATTTTTTAATAAATCAAAATATTTATAGAGCTTTATTAATAGGTTATTTTGAAAAAGCATGGGATTGTAACGAATTGGAATGGTTATTAAACGTGATCTTTAATAATAAATCATTTGAAGAGAAGGAACCTTTACACAGAGACCATAAAATTAGGTTAAGTAATTTTGAAAATAGAATATCAAAGTTAAGGAGATGGTATTGGACAAAATTATTTAAAGATCCGGTAAGTTCAGGTGAAAGAGCCAAAAAGGAATTTGATCAATTATTACAAAACATGTGGCCTCCTACAGGTGTTGAAGAAGACTTCATTGCTACTATAGTACAAAATAACGTTTGTTTTGATATTAGACTAAACGCAACAGTATGTATCTTAAAAATAGATGGGTTAATAATTTTTCATTTTCTTTCGTGTTTTGTTAATCGTTAATATTCCCCCCCCCCCCAAAAATTAATCAGATAATTCCACATGAAAGGGTATCAGTAGCGTTAAGAGATTTATTGGCGATAAATAATGAAGGAAGTATCATAGCATTATTTTGTTATACCCATCTTTATATGTTATCTCCAATCACGTATCCTTTATCAACAACAATATCAAAAATAACTCCTATCATAGAATCAAAACTTCACTTATTGCCATTTCCGCCAAGGTACCTACCATATGAGAATAAAGAACCGTTAAAACATCCAATAGATAGATTCGTATATTCAAGCCATCTATTTACTAATCAAGATCAACTCAAGTATACTTGGATGATGTTATTAATGGTATTGGGTTATAAAAGTGATGCGGGATTATGGCAAATGTTTACAGGATTTGTGGAAGGACCTAGAGGTAATCCTTATTTTGCTGAAAAATGGTTATGGGAGGGTATTGTTGATTTATTAAAGAGGTATGAAAGGAACGAAGAGGGCGAGGAAGAAGAACAATGGGTTGAATGTGATAGTGATGTTGAAAGTGTTAAAAGCATTAACATTAAGAGTTCAAATATCAAGAATGAATATAGTACAGAGAAAAATATATTTGATGGTTGGGAACTTGTTTATGAAAGAACAAGTATGTATAACCAACCAACTTGTCTTATCTTATTATTAATTATCAATTAACTTTATTTCTAATTTTCCTTTCGCTTGAAACAGATAGTTATGATAATTTACAAAGGGTCAAATCAATATCTACTCCAAATTTACCACCACCGTCATCATCACCAAATATTTCTAAACCTAAGCAACTTATTAATCATAATCCTGTTATAGAAGAAGACAGACAACACAGATTATGGTTATTCATTAAAACTTTTAGAGAAGTAATGTTGTTGAGAAATGACTTAAAATAATTAGATTATTTGGCAATTGAAAGTCAAGGATAGATTCTTCCAATATTTACTAATTTTAATTGATTTAAAATAAATAAAAAGATATGATATTTATTTATTAGCACGTGAAATGAACAGTCACATAAATTACTTCTCCTACTTTTCATTCATCGGCTGTTCATCGTTTGCAACAGAAAATCTCTTCCTTTTTCTTCTCTCATCCTTTGGTTGACATTTTAAGTGTGAAGACAGATTTTCTTCTAGTCGCTCCATAACCGTGTCTATACCACCATTATTAAAGATATCAAGTAACGTATTACTGTAGGATTGTGTCGTTAAACTAGGATCTTTTCCCATTTTCTTTATCTTAAATTTATTAACAACGCTATCTAATTCACCAGGCCCATATTCAGGATTATGTTTCATAGCAAGAGTTGCGATAGCCAATTTTTGTATGGCATCGGCCATCATAAACTTATAATGATTTTGCATCTCGAGTGGTTGCTTTATTTCACGAGATCTAAGTCTATGCATCTCGACGTTGTTTACAGGACTTGGGTCGATTTCGTATGAAATAGTTTCTGGTTTTGGACTTGAATCGGTAACAACTTCTATGGTGTGTTTTCTTGCATTTGATGTAGAAGCCACTGTTGGTTTATTTGAATTATCAGATGATTGTCTACTCCCTTGAGCTGATGTGGAAGAGTTGAAACCCCCACTTGGTAATGATGAAAGGGAAAGGTTATTTGTCAATTTAGAAATTGAATTCATCATGGATTGGTGATCCGTTGTCTGAACATCATCAGACTTTACTTTCTTCTGAGGTGGTTGTAATCCAGAACCCATGACATTGACAAGATCTATTTTTTCGGGTTCATCTAAGGACTTGATATTTTCGTTAGTTTGCTGACTTCTTTTGTTTCTTTTCCTCTTTCGTTTTTGTAGTTGGGGCAGAGAGCTTAAATGGAACAGCTTCTCTTGATTAAGGGATTGAGCGTTCGAATGAAATATATTATTTTTAAAAGAAGCCCTATATAATCCCTGTCGACTTATTTCTACACGTGTATTTAATTTTAATATTGTTCTAAAAAAAAAAATGTCAAACAAAAATAAATTTAATGGCATAGTAATTCCTTACCTGCGTTTCTTAGCTTTTCATAATATTCCTTTGCTAATTTTTCTAAATTAATATCCTTTGCTATATTTTCTATATTAATAAAATCTACATCATGATCGTTCACTAATAAAAAGGAAAAGAAAAAAATTTTTTAATATTATTTGAAATGATGTATAAGGTAAAACAAGCAAGCAGAGCAAAAAAAAAAACAACTAAAAACTTATTTTTGAATAACAATGTTAATTTGAAATTTTTTACCCGATTTAAGCTTAGTAGACAAAAGGTCATTTAATAATTCAAGCAAAGCGCAGGGATTATTATAGAAATTTCGTAGATGAACGCCATCTTCTTGATAAATTGCTTGATATTTGTTTGATAAATCAATTAAAATATCAAAAATATCAAACGTGTAATTATATGATTCAAAAAATTCAACCATTTTCTTAAGATAACTAGACTCTGATTTCTGCGGAGATTTTGTTGTAGTGTGCGGAAGGTCAGAATCAATTTCCATGTCATCACCTGGATTATCTACTTTATTGCGTTCTAGTTCTTTACCTTTACCTTTATTATGAACTCCAAGTTGTTTACCAGCGCGAATTTCGTTTAATTTAATGGTATCAGCAGAAGAAATTGTATCAAAACCTCTTTCAATACCATGTTCTCGTTCTTTGCCTTTAGATTTATTAGACACAACTTTGTTACTAGTGCTAACCAATTCAGTTTCTTCTTCAGAATCTGATGAAAGCAATATAACTTCAGTAGAAGTGGTGAAAGTTTTGGTCACAGGAGAATTATGTTTCGAACCCCGTGGTGAACTTTCATTCACTTTTAACTGACTGGTAAATGGTTGTGAATAAAAAACTTTTGAGGGTGAAGAACTAGAACTAGTACTTCCTTCTGGGAAATACATTTTTTTTTTTTTTTAAAAAAAAAAAATTCTCTTACGGGGTTTTATTTTTTATTTTTATTTTGTTTTATTTTTATTGTTTTGTTTTTAGGTAGAGAAAACGATAACGATAGATTTTCATCCTGCATGACGCCTACAAGTCAATCACATGTTTTCCTAATTTAATTGTGACGTTTCTATAAATGTCTTTCACGACTAATCTCTTTCCTTAAAAAAAAAAATTTCTCTTTAAAAGCTTGTGAGTTTTTATTTTACTTATCCCTTAATATAATTACCAATATTCTTTCTTCTTTTATCAATTAATAATATTAATTCGCGTGTGCAACTTTTTTTTTAGTAAAGGAAAAAAAAACGCGTAAAAGTAAAATGTCTAATGCGAACACACCACATAACTCTACAGATAGCGAAAACGAACTCGAAGAGTCACTGGAACCTCAACAAGTCTCATCATGTGCTACCTTAGTTCTAACAACACCGGAACTTATCGATAATATTTTCAACTTTTTATCAATGAGTGAACTTATGAACGTTCGATCCGTCTGCAAGCAATGGTATCTTATTGTGAATATCCCAACAAAAATAGCCTCTTACATCAAATCTACCTTTATTCCACGACGAGTTTATGTGCTATCCGATGGACATTTTCACGGAAATAGTAATCCAGGGATAAAAATTTTAGGAGTATATACACACGAACAAACGGTTATCAATGAGATGAGACGACTACATAAGAAAAAAATCGGTGTCAACGTCAATTGCAAAATTCCTTCTCCAGACACATTCCGTCATTTTGATGGTAACATAGTATCTAATTCTCTTTATAGTGAAGGAACTTATCAATATTTAAAAAGAGATGTATGGGAGGTTACATATGTAAAATTAGTTACCAGGAAGGAAAAGCGTGCGGAATCAGCATTTAGTCTTAGTGCTCATTAGAAATTCAGTTGTCACGTGTTTCGAATCAATCACGTGCGTCATATCATCATGTGATGAATAAATACGTTGAGAGATCGATTTTTTGGAAACGGTAAATAAATTAAATGCATATTTTTAAACGCTAATATAAATAAAAGTTGAAACACAAAAATATTTTGATTGATATATAAATTGATTGAATTAATTACTAATAAAGGATTTGAGATAAAAAATTTTTTTCTTTCTATTCCTGCTACCAATCTTTAAAATAATGTTTCAAGAACAAAGTCGTAAAAGAGTCGCAATAATTGGAAGTGGAAGTGCTGGAATGGGAGCAGCATGGTTATTATCAGAGCACTCTCCACATCATGTTACTCTTTACGAACAAAATGATTATTTGGGAGGTCATACTCATACAGTTGATTTTACAGTTCCTTCTACAAAATCCTCTGATTCTCCATTAACAACGCCAGTTGACACTGGATTTATAGTATTTAATCCAGTTACATACCCAAACCTTCTTAGATTCTTTCAATATAAGAACGTCGAATATATACCTTCTGAAATGAGTTTTAGCGTATCAAGGAATAAGGGAGAATTCGAATGGGCAGGGAAAAATTTATTCACAGTCTTTGTACAACCAAAGAATTTATTGAACTTGGAAATGTGGAAAACCGTTTATGATATTATGAGATTTAATTTTCATGCTACTGATTTATTGGAATTGGAAGATGATAATCCCGAAAAAAAGATGAATTTGGGGGATTATTTAAAAGTACATGGTTATTCTTCGGCATTCAAAGATAATTATTTGTTGGTACGTTAAAAAAAAAATTTTTTTTTTTTTGCGCAAATTATTTTTGCGCATTAAACACGTGATTTACATGATCGTTTTTAGCCGATGACTGCGGCAATTTGGTCTACTCCACCAGACAAATGCGCACTCGATTTCCCTGCATTGACACTTATACAGTTTATGCATAATCATTGTTTGCTTCAAGTTTTGAATCGAATTCAATGGCTTACCGTAAAGAATGGAAGGTTAGACAATTTGAATTGTGTAAAACATTTTTACTTATTCTTCGATGAGTGAAATCTAAAATAGCAATTATCATAAATATTTATTCAGTCACAAATATGTGGAAACAATTTCTCCACACATTCACAATGTACACTTATCGACAAAAGTTACATCAATTACACGTAAACCATATATCCCTTCAGATCTCTTCTCACCACCAATCATTACCATCACAGATAGCAACGGTAAGCGTGATGAGTTTGATCACGTGATTTTCGCTACTCATGCCGATCAAGCCTTACAGATATTGGGCAATCAAGCTACCGAGGATGAAAGGCGAATCTTGGGAAGCGTTCGTTTTAGCCAAAATCGCGCCGTGTTACATTCTGATCTTTCGGTAAGGTTTACCGATAAAATTTTATGGTTTTGAAATTAATATATTACCAAAATGATTCAAATTTTAATTTTTTTGATAGTTGATGCCTAAGAATCGTCTTGCATTCTCGTCTTGGAATTACATTACTAAATCTACTGAAAATTCCGTAAATGTTGAACAAATTTCCTTGTAAGAATTTTAATTATTATCAATATAAGTACTTGTAACACATTTATTAAATGAAGAAATTTTTTTTTTTTAGAACTTATGACATGAACATTTTACAATCAATCGATAAATCAGTTTACGGACCTGTCCTTGTAAGCTTGAATCCTATATTCGAACCTGATTCATCAAAGGTCGTAGGTTCATGGTTATATGAGCATCCACAATACACCCCGGCAACAATTGCAGCGCAAGATGAATTACACACGATTCAAAATCTTCCAAACCTTGCTACAACATTTGCAGGAGCCTGGACGAAATATGGATTTCATGAGGATGGTTTTACATCAGGGTTAAAAATTGCCAAGGAATTTTTGGGTGCTTCATCGCCGTTTGAAATAATTGATGCCACATATGTTAGGGGGAAACGAGTCGATTTAAGTTTTGTAGAGACAGTGCAAAAACGAATTTGGATTGGATTTGAAACATATGTGAATCATTATACACATTTACATTTATTTGCCTTACTGTGTATAATGTTGGCTATGGTGAAGGGTTATGGTAGCTTATAAATGGACAAAAGAGAAATATTTTCAAGACGTTCGAATGTTATGATTATTTATTTACCTTTTAAAAATGAAAATAAAATAAAATTTAATAATAAATCTCGATACGATAAATGAACTTGGTGATCCGATTCGTTGATAAAATATCCAATTAATCGTTTATATGTTGCATCCTTTCACAAATATTCTCTTTCTCTCTAAAATTGCATTATTTTTTTTATGTCAAGCTATCTAATGACATCAAAAAACTAATAAATTTCCAAGAATCGAATTGTCCTAGAAATCATCCCATTTTTATGAAACATTTTTCTGCAATAAATCTTTAGTTATATTCAAAAATTCTCAAGACTCAAATGATAAGGGCATGCATTTAATTAAGTGAGATACTTCGAACAATGACAAATCAATATTACCACCTTTAAATTTGGATTAGGTTAATAATAAAGAATGAAACTGAAAATATTTATGGATCCAAATTTTAAGATTTTAAGGTAGTTAGAGCCGCGCTGTTATCATCAGTTCAACGGAAATATATGCGTGGAAATCCAATAATAATCATAATCATATCTAATAATAAATTGAGAGAGAGAGAGAGAGATTTTGTTGCTAATAAAACCCTATTGTCAGTCTGTTAAGAAAAACAGAATTTCTTGATTTTCGTTGACATTGAAAACAAAAAAGAAAATGCGTGCGGGATTGATTGATAGTATTATGGGCTAATGATGTTAAATTTTATTTTTTACGCGAGTCTTGATTTTCATAAAGCCTCAAATGCATTAATTTAAAAGAATGAGATTAAAAGATTTTTTAACGGATAACAACGTAAATTATTGAAATATTGTGGTTGATGCAACATGACCAACTCACGAATGTAATTAAATTAACATATTTAACCATTAAAGCACTTTCCCTTTCTCATGGAATTTTTTAAAACATAGCCTTCATCAAATGCATTATGTTATTCCAAATTTCCAATCGAATTTTAAAAATTTCCAATAAAAAATCATTTCTGAAATACTAAATTTGAGAAATTTCTTATCTTCTTTAAATAATAATATGAAAACAAGTTTCATTTTTTTTAAAAAAAAAAAATTCTCGATCGTTTACGAGGATTAACAATAATAATAAAAAAAAAAAAAAAAATAAAAAAAACGTCAGAAGTTTGAAATCATTTTCTCGAATTTAGTAGCATTTGTTGAAATTTTCACGTGACCATGATGCCTTATGGCAATTTCGTTAACCTTTTCATTTAGTCGAGAAGGTCATCGTTAAACCAAACGAAAACAAAAATGCTTATCCGAAGAATTCTAAATCAGCTTTTCATTTAGGATTTTTTAATACAAAAAATGTTTTCTGCGCACAAATATCATGTGTAATTTTTGAAATGCATAATAGAACAATCTAGCCTGTTAATCCTTTTTGATATTGGTGTTATCAAAGAACAAAGTACGCGTATTTGTTAACGTGTTCTCAAATCACTTGGTTAAACAGACTGAGTCACGCGATTTTAAATAGGATTTTAATAATAAAAAATTTAATGCGCGTTATGAAATAAAAGTTGAAATTTAATCTATCGAAATTAAATAACATATATATTCAGTAAAATAATATTAATATTCATTTGGTAAACCTTGAATTCTATTTCTAGCAAGATTTCTTTAACGTTTATTCCCTATATATTATCATAATGCATACATGCATAAATCAAACTTTATCAACGGTAATGAATTTCTTGTTATTGTTTGATAAATTCTTAACATTCACTCTTGACACATATCACGCATTATTTATACGTTTGAGATCCTTAAAGGTACCGCAGGAATTCAATCAAGTTATCAAACTGCAATCCCGACTAAAAAAAGAGAGTTGACACGTTTTTTTCTCTCATATTAACCAACGCAGAAAATTCATGTTCGGATCTTTTTTAAAAAACATGAAAGGTTTCTAATCTAAGTTTAGAAACTTGTGATTCATAATCATCCAGAGAAACCTTTTTTTATATTTATTTATTATAAGAGGGACTTGAAAACTTTTATTGTCCCTTTTCATATTCCGGGTTAACGAAACTCTAAAATATATAAAATAAGGATCAGATTTTAAAATGGCACCAAAGAAGAACACTACTACTATTACCAACGAAAGTACTACCGAAAACGTTTCTTTTACTCAAACTCCACCCACTGTTCCTCGGAAAAGAAGAACCAGAAGCATTACAAGAAAAACCGCTCAGGAGCAGCTTACCGCCGTAAAGCCTACTCCTGAAGTCTCTGCTCCCGAAGTACCTACTCCCGTTGCTATTGAGAGAAGTAGAAACAGAAGTATCACGAAAAACGATGCTGTTCATATAACGTTCGTCGATATGGAACTATCAACTACCGTTGATACTGGAAAGGGTAAATTTAAAAGAAGAAAAACCACAAAAGGCACCGAAGTTAAACAAAAAACACCGGATGCTATCAACAAAATAACTGGTCAATCAATTTCAAGTATTACTGAAGAAGCAAGAGAGATAAAGTTCATAAGAAACAATGATGATGTAAGTGAAACGTCGGGTACGATTGAACCACAACCCGATCAATCAATCTACAATATCATTACTACTGAAAGAATCATTGATGCTGAACAAAGTTTGCCAGCTTCCGCTATCAACCAATCAACATATCAACCGGTTATAAAGACTATCACTCCTACAGCTACGACTGGAAGAAGCAAAGGCAGAAAGACTGCAAGAAACACTGATACTGAATATAAACCGCCAGATGCTATCGAACCACCAGTAGATCATCCAATTACAAGTTCCGGTAAAAACAAAGGTAAAAAAGCTGTCGTACGATCAGCGATTTCCATTTTTACCGATCAACCAACTCCAATTAAGGTCGCTACTAAAAAAATCAGAAGCATTAAGCCAGCTATCGAACAAACTGGAAAAGGTAACTTCGAACATATTAACAAATCACTAGACGTTTCCTATAATCAAAGATTAAACTAACTGTTTTTTTTTAGTTTTAAAATCGCTTCGAAGCAGAAAACCTGCACGTAACGTGAATCAGGCAACGACTTTTGATGAACAATCCATTGCGGTTTCTTCTACTACTCAAGAAATTTACGCTGGAGATAAAGAGAGGGATGTTGTTGCTGATCAAACAATTACTGGTAAACCTTTATTTACATTAATGCGCATTTGATACTGCCCAACGAATCATGACTTATACTTTAAGCAATCATTGGTGCTTGCTGTTTTAACTTTCCTAGCCGCAGTACGAGAAAATCCTGTTATCACTAATCATCAGGCTGCCGCAAACACTTCTACATTTAAGATTTATACTAGAGGAAAGTACATTGCTGATCAAACGATTACCGGTAATTTTCTGTTAAAGCACACCTTCATTACTATCATTACTACTACCCAATGAATTGTAATTAATACTTGAGAAATCATTGGTGCCGCTTTTCTAGATGATATTCGAGAAAATACTGTTATCACTAATTTCGACCAATCTTTCGCCAGCACTTCTAGAATCGATTCTAGAGAAAAGAATGTGGCTGATCAAACGATTACCGGTAATTTTGTGTTAAAACTCACCACCTAATACTGTCATTGCTACTGCCCAACGAATCGTGCCAAATACTTAAGAAATCATTTGGTATTATTATTACTTCTGTTCAAACGTTTCTAGCCGATACTCAAAAAAATACTGTTATCACTAATACCGCCAAAGTAACCAGTACTCCTCGATTAACTAGAAAATTTTCACAACCCATTAGAGCTCGTTCCGCTCGTCTCGCGGTGAAAGCTGAAATTAAAGAACGAGAGGAACGAGAGAGACTGGCGAGAGTAGAGCTCATGCAACAAGAACAACCGGAACAACCGTCAGAAGAAGCCCACACAGTAAAGCGCAAGGGCGAGAAAGGAGTAGCCACTGTAGCAACAGGTTCTTTGGATGAAATGCTTGTAAACAAGAGAACTCGCCATGAACCTGAAAGAAATATAACACCAGCACAAGATGATGACATTGAGCAAGCAAATATTAAATATAGCCGAGGACGATCTAAATTCGAGAGAGAAGTTCCTACTACTAATCAGCAAACTGGAAATGAATTTTCGAATGCTCGTCACAACATGAGATGTGTGCCTCCTCTCGTGGCGGATCCAACGCCGCGTAATATATCGCCATATCACTGGTACTTGGCCCAATCATCGTGGCAAAATAATTCAAAGATTTAATGTGAAAAAAAAGTAAGACTAAACATATAATAAATAAGATTCTTAATAATATTAAATGTCGATAAATGTAAAAACAAATTTTGCGACAACACATTTTCAATCATTTTTAATATAAATTCCATAATTAGATAAAACAAGTTTGATCTACAATAAAAGAAAATTATTTTCGCAGTAAAAGTGAAAAGAAACTTTTTAACCAATTATATGAGATTACTTTTTATAGCGAACATATTTACTTTAATGGAAAGTTTCCATTATGGAATTTTCCATAGCCACAATTACCATATAAATAGGTTCATTTTTAAGAGGATTTTTATAAAAGTTCTTGTTGCTTTTAAAACTTTTAATATTCAATTAAAACATAAACTTAATGAAATTTTATAAAGTACTTTAAAAAGAAAACTTTTTTTTTAATGTCTGGATACGAATTTTTCACCTCAGGTGCACCAAAGCAATCTCAAGAATCAACATGGAGATATCATTTACGAAAGTTATTTACAATCAAAACCTTAGAGGATTTTGAAGTCGAAAAAGAAACTTCGGGTTTTAAAAGAACTTTGGGTGCATTTGATTTGATAATGATTGGTTTGGGTGGTATTATTGGCACCGGAATATTAGTTATCACAGGTAAAATAAATAATAAATTTCCATTATATATTTATATATATATTTATATTCATGTGACTTGGATCATTAATTAAGCAGCATTCGAATTCAAATTTTTTCAGGACAAGCAGCGGCTACAAGAGCGGGGCCAGCTGTGGTAATTTCATTCATAATTTCTGGAATTGCTGCTAGTTTTGCGGCATTATGCTATTCGGAGTTGTCATCAATGATTCCGATATCCGGATCTGCCTACACATTTGTTTACGCAACGCTAGGTGAGCTTGCTGCTTGGATTATTGGCTGGGATTTAATATTAGAGTACGCAGTCGGCGCTTCAACTATCGCTGTTGGATGGTCAGGATATTTTGTTCATTTCTTTGAGAATACTTTTGATATACACTTTTCACCATCATGGACGAGCGCACCACTAGTTTTTGATCATCAAACAGGATATCTGGAACAAATTCCTGGTGCTTATATCAATTTACCAGCGTTTTTATTAATTATGTCTATTACGATTATATTAATTTTGGGAATCAAAGAGTCCGCAACTGTCAACAACATAATCGTGGGGATCAAAACTTTTGTGATCATTTTATTTGTGATAGTAGCTTCAACAAAAATTGACCCAAAGAACTATGACCCTTTTATTCCTCCAAATGAAGGATCCTTTTCAAAGTTTGGTGTAACTGGAATTTTATCGGCGTCAAGCGTTGTATTTTTTGCATATATTGGATTCGATTCTATATCTACTACTGCTCAGGAAGCTAAAAATCCTCAAAGGAATTTGCCAATCGGAATTATAAGTAGTTTAGTTATTTGTACGATCTTGTATGTGGCGGTTTGTGTTACGTTAACAGGAGTTGTTCCATATACAGAGTTGGATAGTCCAGCACCAATTGCAGTAGCGATAAACGCAATGGGAATAAAATGGCTGGGCACGATTGTTGATATTGGTGCTCTCGTCGGATTGATATCTGGTGTTCTCGTCCTTCTCATGGGACAACCACGTATTTTTTATTCAATGGCAAAGTAAGTTCTGAATTCGTAACATTCAACAACCAATGTACATATAACTCATTTTTTTATACTAGGGATGGATTATTCTTTCCAGCAATTGCAACCATTCATCCGAAGTTTAACTCGCCATACATTTCAACTATCATTACCGGATTAATTTGTTCAACGATAGCATCCTTGCTTCCAATAAGCATGTTGGCAGAATTAACATCAGTTGGCACTTTGTTGGCATTCTTTTTAGTGAATATCGGTGTGATGGTATTAAGAATTACGGCTCCTAACGCACCAAGGACTTTTAAGGTCCCGGGGGGACCTTATGTAATTCCTATCGTTGGAGCTTTATTAGATTTATTATTGCTGTGTACTGCTACATATGCTAGTTTGGAAAGGTTATTTATTTGGATGGCAATTGGTTTAGTAATCTATTTCTTTTATGGCAGATTCCATTCATTTGCTAACAATAGTAATCATTATATGAAAAATAAAGAATTAAATGAAGGTAATTAAAAAATGAAAAAAAAAATGGGGCATTTTTGGGGTAGTCTTTTTTAATAAAATAAGAACATTTGTTCGATTCTTTTATTAATAAAATACATGTATTTTAATTAAGCTAATGTCATAACGCGTATTTTCATTTTACATGTAAAAAATTTTTTTTTTTTGTTACATTATTACCTAAATATTCTAATATATATATAATAATACTTTTTAATAAATAATTACAACTTACAATATTAATTTAAATTTTGGGGGAAAAAAAGTCCATATATTACAAAATAAATTACAAATCATTTATTTTCTCCAACCTGCGCCAAACCATCCTTCTTCACCATTCTCCCAATCCCATTGTTCGATAGTACGATCCATAATTGGTTCCTCAACCCATTCTTCGCCCCAATATCTTAAATTCCAATATGTAGGATATTTCCTGTCTTCCTTATAAACGTAATCAACTCTATTGATAATTGAACGTGCTTTTCTCAATCCTTCATCAGTTACTTGTGATGGTGACGCATAACTAACGTCCAAGTGTTGCAAACTATCACCTAAATATTTGGTGATAACACGAAGATGACTATCACTTACTGAAAAACAATCTGGAATGTGTAAACTTTTCAGCTTAGCTTTACAATTCTTTAATCCAATTCCAAGTTCATGTGAAGAAAATTGCCAATCTGCATTAATTATCAAATGTTCTAAGGTAGACGGGAAAAGATGAAAAAAATTTCCTAATAAACTATCAACGTGAAGGACGCTTCCAAAGATTTCCAACTTTTCCAGATTCCTACTATTACTCAACAATGTTAATAAATATGGTAAGTCAACTCTTTGAATATCTGCAGCGAAATCTCTAAGGTTCGGACAATTTCTAGCAACCAAATCGATTACTATATGAGCGTTACATGGATCTTTAATTTCTATAGGTCCTAAATATATCGTAGATAATGTTGTTCCCGCATTTTTTATTAAAGTTGCTAAAACGTCGTCACTAACGGTAGATTTTTTAAAGTTGAGTTTTCTTAAATGAGTTAATGTACTATTAACGAACGGTTCCAAAACCTTCTCAAGACCTAAGCATTCCTCAAACGTTAACGTTTGCAACTTCTTCGATTCTGCCAAAGGTTCTAATGTGATGCATTCCGTAAAATTTACCATGACGAATTCCACGTGAACCAGAGAATTAATTTGACTTTCTAATAATGCAGCAACGATACGTCTTGGTCTACTGCAAGTATGGGCGACAAAATGTTCAATTGCTTTCTGCTCTTTAATGAGATTTATCAGGGAATCATATTGTCTCTCCGGAACATGTCTTTCTCCCAAAGCGCTAACTCGACCTGGACTAACGAACATTGTCTTGATATTTTTACAAACTCTGGCAGCTCCCGCAAAGATATCTGTCTTCACAAAATCTCCGATGCATATGAATTGTCGAAGTTTAGATAAACAAATTTCAGAACCAAAGTGTGAGAAAACATTGAGATGATGATTTGGAACCATAAGCATTTCACCCGTTTCAATTGATAACTTATGAAATGCACGGGAACAACTCATAAAGGAGTTAATTAAGATTTTGGTTATAAAAGCGATTCGTTCTCGATAACTTTCTTCCTGTGGTTCATACCACTCCAACCATGCAGAAACTCCAATATACAAATCCAAGTATGAAAGTTGTCGCAAAAATAATGGATAATTAAATGTTGTCGGTATTCTTTTATCAGTAATCTCCAAAATCTCTTTTTCATCATCGTTAAGAGTTTGTGAATCAAGGCAATTTATATATGTTTGAATTAACTTTGAGGAAGGTGTTCTGCGTGTTAGACGAAATGGTTGACTCCACAATAAGGATACTGCTGTATCACTCCAAAGTCTATTAACTAAAAGGCACGAATGTAAAGTATATTGGTCTTCATCGAAATTTTTAAAGATAAGGTGCAAACAATCTGATGTTAAAGACATTTTGAAAAAAAAAGACAATTTTTTACGTAGGAAAAAGTGAAAAATTTTTGAGCTATATTTATATCCGATAGGAGATTCCCAATTTAAAAAGACAATCGAGAATGCATAATTTCGAAATATATTTTTTTTTTTTGACATTTAATTTCTCGTGACCGTTGTGGCAAATTTTTTACTGTTTAGTACCATTCTGTTTCATTGTTTGTCTTCTGATTGTTCGATTATGTTCAAAATAGGGCTTGAAAAATCCTTTGTCCTCAAGGATCTACCTGAAAAAACTCCAGAGATGGTGATAATGTTTTGTAGATATACATCTACTATTTAAAGTTACGCCATACCTCGAAAAAATTTAGGGGATTTGAAAATTAAACATTTTCGAAATTTTTATTTTATTTACTTTTTTTTTATTTTTTTATTTTTTTTAACGATAAATACAATGGAATTTAATTTAAGCATGAATGTAGTTATACTTTATTGTTTTTATTTATTAAAACTTCTCAAGCAAATTATGTTTAGTTAATTCAATGTGTTCATTGTTTAATAGAATAATGGTAAAAAATGGGAATTGTAATTTTTTCAAATCAACTGAATCATTCGGTCTTTTTTATCATTTTATTTTTTCTTTTCATGTTACATTTATTCCTTTATTATAATGCTTCAAATCTAATCGATTATGACGCATTATGTCACCTCCTAAATTTGGTCATTTAATTTTACCGATTTTTCTTATTTTGTAAACAAAAAAATTTTTGATTCAGTGAAATTTGGTTTGTGCTGATCAAGGTCACGATTATCAGTAAAAATTTTTATTCGTGCTATTAAAAATTATTTTTACGACAGTAGATCATAAGAACTGAACTGATTTTAATAGCAAACATTCCTAAGGATAACGGTTGAAAAAGAAGAATGGTAGGAGAAAAATACGTAAAAGGTTATTAAAAGGAGCGAAAAAAATTTATGTTGGTGAAATGAAGAAATTACTTAAGAAAGGGGAAATTGGACGATTGCTTTGTTGAAAAAAATTAAATATATCAAATAAATTGCGTCCAAAAATCAGGTAGTAATAATAGTATATTGGTTATTCTTTTGAGATTCTCTTGATTCTATCCATTTCTTTTGGTTAGTATATTATAAGTTGTTATGTGTGAGTTCATCCATTCAATTTCGTTTATTATTGGAAACTGATGCAAAAAAAACTTGTTTATACAATGTAACATTGAACATTTTGAATTATTATTCAGCTAATGAATTAATTGATAAATTTGATTATGTATCTTTTTGGATGGTGAATGTGATATTTGATTATTTCAAGTAATAAAATATTAAAAATAATTATAAATCAATATTATTAATACATAGTAATAATAAATAGAAAGAATTTGTATATATTTTAAATACAGTATGTAGTGACATGTATCATTTTACTTCTTTACTTCTTATAATTATAATATATTCTATTAATAAAATTTTATGCCATTTTTTTAAACTTATATTTTATTTATACTTAATTATTTATATAATGTTTATTATTAGCAATAATTTTTACTATTTTATAATATTAATTATTAATTCTAAACTAATTCTCATTTAATAAAAATATTATATAAAATGTTAATTTAATAAATATAAAATTATCAAATGCATTAAATTAGCTTTGTAAAACTAATTTTAATAATAAATTAAAATTTTTGGCTTATTTATTAAATATTTAATAATTAAAAGAATATAATTTTATAATTAGTCCAGAGCGAAGCGAAGGACTATATATGGTCTAGATTGCATAATACAGAAATGTTAAATGTTTCAATATCTGCCCGCTCAAAATATGAGTCAATTCTGATTGGTTTGTGTAATAATAATTAAGCATTTAGTATTATTTTTTAGTTTGTCCGCATTTAGTATTACTGCATTATTTGTGTGTATGCATTTAGATTACTTGATGTATACAAAAAAAAATTAAAAATAAAAATAAAAAAAATAAATTTATTGTTTTTGTTATTATTTACACAATGTCCTCATCTGTGTAAGGTATCATTCTAAGCAGATACGCTTCTTTTACCTTATGTTCTTGTAATATTTTACTTTGCTTGATACGTTAAAGTCTGTCAAAAGAGAACTGCTTAAAGATTATATCACTGAGTGAACGAACTCAGGATATCACAACAAACAAAAGTTCAGCCGCAAATTCTTTATTTCCAATATCGATTCTAGCTTTGGTATTGTGAGCTTCTGACTCTTGTGGACTGTGATAGCCCACGCGGGATATATAGGAATTTGCAATCTAGAACACAGTATCCCACTCTTATTTTCTCAGTTTCTTTTTATTGCTACAATGGAAACTACTTTGTCTCCTTTTGACGTCGTAATAGTACTTTTTTCATATATGTCAAATTTTACGAAAATAGCTGATAGAAGCAAAGGTGGTCCCTGTTTCTCGTACATAATGTCTTTATTATTCTCATTGCTCCATTTACTAATCCAGCTTCAGTCTATAAATTTGCTATCAGCATTATACGTGCCCCTTTTGCCAGTTGCAATTCGGCTTCTAGTCCCTTCGCTACTTCTGAATTGGTTCTTTTGGCTTCTTTTCCGCTTGTATGTAACGCATTAATTTTGGCTACTGACTGGTTTAAGGATCGAAGCATATCTATATTGATTCTATCTACTTCATCCCACGTAGTTTGTATTGAAACGGTATCTGAAAATCTGTCCCATTCTGTTCACTTCAGCTTTTCTTCAAATCTGTTACCAAGTTTCTGCCAATCGTTTAGATCACTCTCTCCTTTGTACAATCTTAGAAGTATATCTTGAAGATCTTTTGCTCTTCACTATCCTCTGATTACCTTTGTACGATGTCGAGCTTATACACTTCCCTAAATTGTTTGTATGCTGATATACATTCGTTTGATTTTGTATCATGCAATATGTTATTAGCATATATAGGTAGGTCAAAGACTGGTAGAAGTTGATCAAAAGCACTGAATAGTATAATGGATCGTCTCCAAATGCTTCATTCTTATTTTCGGAAAATGCTTGTCTTAACCTCATGTCGATTAAGGCCAGTATTCGACGTCCTACCATGCTTTTCTTATCGATAATAAGGTAAGTTACATTTTTTAATTTTTTCTTGTAGTTCCTTAATTCGATTGCCATCTAGCTCAAAATTTTTATTATTGAGTATTGATACAAATAACTTTGAGTGGATTGTCATTCCATTTATATTGAATGCTACAACTCCCGTTAATGCAACTATTTATACAGGCAGATCTGATTGTCCTGCCATTATGTTTAGTCTTGTTCATATTGCCCTAATGAGATAAGATTTACCTGTTCCTACGATATCCATTATTATCATTCTTAATAGTTCTATTGGATTTCCCATGATTATATTGGTATAGTGTATTTCTATTCATTTATATATTATTCTTTGCTTTTTGTTTAGTTTATAGTAGTTGACTAATTCAGTATCAATGGCTCTGATTTTCCTATTTTTTGCATTTTGTTGCATGAAATCACTTACATTTGCAATATCATCATTGGAATAATTCTGCTAGGCATCCGTTGTCCAGTTGTGATTACAATCCATATTACGAGAACCTAAGTCAGAACTACTGCTTATTCTTGACTTTAGGCCCATTTCTGAAACTTCTCGTTATCTTCTTCTTCTTTTATCTCACCTTGATTGTCATCATCACTAATCTCCTCTTCTTGATCTATAGGATTTCCAAGCACGTCACTTGGATCACGATTTATGTGTCAATATGTTGACCAAAAACTACGCTTCACAGTATATTTTCATTGCCATTCAATTGTTCTATATTTTGATGCAAAACATGAAGTAATACTTTTATTCGACAGAAATCTTCCCATTGATTTCCATTACGAATTAGTGATAGACGTGGCCATATCCATACGATGTTTTTTTTTTTGCTTTTTTTCCATTGTCCTTGAATGTTTCTATGCATTAGAAATAACTTAAATAACGAATATTCTTCAAATTCTTTAGGTCGACCCCAATATCTTTTGAGAGGTGATTGTGATATATGTCCTGCTTCGTTAATTGAACTAAACTCATTGCTGTTTTCATTACTACCTGTTCCATAAATCCACATGGATGCAATATTGTTGAGATTTAATGAAACATATGTTTGGCTAGAATGATATAGTGGGATACTGAGCATAAGATAACAAGTTTCTTGGGCTGATATATCTCTTTTCGTAACACTATTGAGTAGTAATTTTTGTATCGATGTAATTGAAGGATCATTACCGTTGCTGTTGTTAAGGATCTAGTTGAATATCTCTGAGAATGCAAGTGATCTAGGCTCAGCTTTGCTCACGTATTTTGAAATATACTGTAATGCCGCATGAATGCTTAACACCAGTTTTAGATCAACATTTGCTCGCCATTCTTGCAATTGTAATCTATTGTGAGAATTTACGTAAGGATCATTTCTTTTCAGCATAAGTTCCAGTTGTTCGTGTTTGTCTTCGCGTATAGATGTTTGGTCGTTACATTCCTTGAAATATCTGAATCTGCACGATTGCTATTCTGATTAGTTTGTTCAGATACAATACGTTATGCTACATCACATATGCCATTGTAACTTGTTAATAAGTTCTGTGTAATCTTGAATATTGTTCTCTATTTCATCTTGTCCTTTTTGACATGGATGATGGTCTGGTATTTCTGCATTTATTTCAGGATTCGTTGTTGTAACTAATGATTCTATGTACTTTATCGTGTCTTTAATTATTATTTTGCTTTCCTTCATTTGAAGCCAATTTATTATGGACGTGTTTCATATTTTTCTGATTTTGTATACATACACACTCTCCCTGTACTGCCATTCAAATCGGTACTACTAGTCTTCTAGGTTTCATTGTGGTATCAACACATCATTAAATAAATTCTCAAATCTTCTGTTAAAGAACTAGAATGCTATGTATGGGTTTTCAATGATGTTTTATTGTCATTGTTTGGATGACTCTACCTCATCTTCAGCATTTTCACCTTTTGGCCTTATATTGTGTAATTCAGGCCAATGAAAATCTGCTACGCTAAAAGTAAAGAACACTAGACTTTGATGTCTGATTTGCTTTATCAGATCTGACAATTCACTCCTTCATGCCATCCAAAACTATTGTGATCCCTGTATTCCTTCACCATATCTCATAATCCAGTCAGCCATTTGTTTATCACCATTTTCTATCATTTCCTGTATATCACTAACATCGATTTACTCATCTCTTAAGTTCTGTTTCACATAGACTCTTTCTTCTTGTAATGCTCTCCATCTTATTGTTAAATTTAATGCGAAATACCTCTACTAAGTGTGTCGCGTAAATCTTTCATCTTTGTACTATATCAAATGTTTGAAATACTTAGCTGATTTAATTTCTCTTGTGCGTTCTGAACAAAAATCTCTGTGACTATATAGATAAAGCATTGGAAATGTTCTCGCCATGTAGCCTGGCATTTGGAATTCATTAATAGGTATGCCGTCTATCTCTAGCCATGCTATTGGTATATTGTTGCTTTGTATGCGATTAAGTGCATCATTGATAGCAATAACTTCCTGAGGTGTTAAGAGTGATGCAAAAAGGTGTGGAGTCCTGTGAAGATGATGAGTGGTATACATCACCTCATGTGACATTTAACCAAGTGATAAATAATATTAACCAGCCAAAATTATAATAATATGGGTTGAAGGTGGTATATATCACTTGAGTACGCTTCACACAAATATCACATGATCATAATAAACATCACTGTACACCACTCATCACCTCCACGGGACTTCACACCTTTTCATATTACCTAGGTGTTGGAGTTGATGCAGATACGAAGGTATGTAAAATTGCATTGTCTATATTTTCTTCTTTTTTCTTCATCTGCGTCTAGCATTTGGTCATTCTAAATTTGAGTAAGATGATTAATTATAGATCCGTTATTAGGTAACGATTTGAAATTTCATTGTCGATTAATATATCTTCATAGTAACGGTTGTTTGTTTTCAACCATAATAATGCTTTGCCAACTTTTTCTCAGGAAATGGTAAAGTCTCTGAAAGCTGAAATATCATTCGCTGATTGTTGTCTTAATATGAGTACGTTTAACGATGATGGATGCTGTGAAAGCCTTTAAGTGAATTCTTATATTTTTTGTGGAAAATTAATTACATTTCCTCTGTACCTGTTTTGTCCTCCTCGTAATCTATATACTGTCATCACTGTGAATGCTTGGGTTATGAGTATCTCTTCAATTTCTGTAAGGCCTCTGAATTCTTCTGGTATATCACTGGGATCCATATTGTTTTCAGCTGAAAACTTCTTTGGCAAAGTCTTTTTCATATGACAACGACGGTATTATCCTTAATAAGCGTCATCAATGGTATTCGCTCCTTATATATAGGACAACAATTATATTGAATGTTGTCCATTTTCTTTCAGAACTTCATCAAACTTCGGTCTTGTTCCTCACTGATTACTGTGGATGATATTGGTAGGTCATTGTCATTTTTTCTTTGAATAATTCTTTGATTGCTTTCCAATTGTTCATTAACACTAATTTCAGTTCTTTGTATTTCTTGATTTCTTTTCAGACTTTCTACTACTTCTTTCTGCTTTTGTTTATGATGATATTTATGTTTACGTTCACTTTCTCAAAACTTACATTCCTTGCTTGTCTCTGTTGAATTTTTTTGGCTTCTAAGTATACGCATATCTGTAAGTCTAACTTCTCTTTTTGTTTTGTTTTCATTTGTATTTTTTATTTTAAATATAATAAATATTCTGGAAAGTAAACATTCGCAAATATAAGCATTAGATAAAATGCATAATCTCACAAATCTTTATAATTTTTTTTATTATTTTATGTATTTTTTTAATTAAATTAAAATTTTCTGAAAAATAGCCACTGAGCGGTACAGTTAGTGTTTCAGGCGAAATTATTTTTCAAAATCTGAAATGTTCGATCTGGCTATGATACGAAACCTATCTGAAGCCTATGAACTCTAATTTGTATATATTTTTGCAGATCAATTCAGCGAAATTAGTTTCATCTGAAACATCTAGGTATAGCATAGAAAATAGAATATGAAATTATCCGCAAATAGGCCATTTAGCAGGAAATATTAATTTTAATATTAAATTTTACCATCCTTTAATGGATAAAAAACATTATATATAGATCTCAATATCTCCTTGAATAGGATCAAGGAAAAAAAATTAATAAATTTAACAATACTTTAAATTATCATACTTACATAAAATCACAAATAGTTAATTACAAGTACCTATTTTGTGAGCATACATTTAGTAGTCGTTCAGGATATAGCTAGCATATTAATATTTGTAATCAATCTATCAGTGATAAAAGTGATGATTCTATTATGAATATTAATGATGTTTCGCTAGAAAGTGAAGATATTTTTAATTCTATTGAAGTACGTTTTTTAACAAAGTATTGTGATATAATTTTTTAAATATTTTTAAATATAAATATATATATCATTTATTTTAGATTAAAGCTCCGCATGAGCTAGCTCAAGCCGGCTCACCATCAGCTCGAACTGAGCTGAATTATTTCAGCTTACGAGCTGACTCGGCTCGAGTCCAAAATGTGGCAAGCTGAGCCAGTTTACTAGCCAAACAAGCTAACTCATATGGCTTAAATTATTAACAAAAATTCAAAAAAAAATTTCAGAGTAAATGAAAAGTTCTGGAAAGCGATTTCCTTCAAGAGAATCGTCTCTGAAATAGTTTCCTTCAAGAGAAACGTCTCCAAATCGATTCTCTTAATGCGAAAATGCTTCCAAAATGTTTTCTTTAAGAATTACGCTTCCAGAGTGTCATTCTTTAAGAAATTCACTTCCGGAGCGTTGTTCTTTAAGAATTTCGCTTCAGGAGCGTTTTTCTTTAAGAATTTTGCTCCAGGAGCGTTTTTCTTTAAGATTTTGCTCCAGAAGCGTTTTTCTTTAAGAATTTTGCTCCAGGAGTATCGTTCTTTAAGAAATTTGCTTCTGGAGTGCTTTTCTTTAAGAAGCCTCTGGGAACGATTCCCTTCAAGGAAACGCCTTCAGAAACGTTTCATTTCAATAGAAAAGCTACAGAGGCTATTCCTTTAAAAAAATGCACCAGAAGCGTTAAAATTTAAAATTAACGTTCCAGAAGCGTTTTTATTAAATGTAATGCTCCAGAAACGTTATTTTTTTAAATTTAACGCTCCAGAAGCGTTTTTATTTAAAACCAACGCTCTCGAAGCATTTTTATTTAAAAGAAATGTTTCAGAAGCGTTATAATTTAAAAATAACGCTTTAGAAGCATTTTTATTAAATGCAACGCTCTGAAAGCATTATTTTTTTTAAATTTAACGATCTGGAAGTGTTTTTATTTAAAAGAAATGCTCTGAAAGCATTTTTATTTAAAAGAAATGCTCTGAAAGCGTTTTTATTTAAAAGAAGTGCTCTGAAAACGTTATAATTTAAAATTAACGTTCCAGAAGCGTTATAAATTAAAAATAACGCTCTGAAGCGTTATTCTTCGAATAAAACGTTACTGAATCATTTTTTTTCGAAGAAATCATTGTCAGAATCATTTAACTTTGAAGAATCGTTTCCAGAATCATTAACTTCGAAGAAATCGTTGCCGAAAGCGTTTTTCTTCGAAGTTAATATTCCTGGATTGTTTTTTTCAAA
>CAMKVN010000114.1:0-41020 GCA_946474995.1 Funneliformis geosporum
CATCCTTTGGAGCTTCTTTTTCTTCCGTTTCTTTAGGTGCATCCTTTGGAGCTTCTTTTTCTTCCGTTTCTTTAGGTGCATCCTTTGGAGCTTCTTTTTCTTCCGTTTCTTTAGGTTCTTCTTTTGGAGCCTCTGTTACTTCTGCTCTAGGTACAATTTTTGGTACACTTGGTGTCACTATATGCCCATTTTTAGACACATCACTTTCACCTACGAATGACCAAGTAATGGGTACTTCATTATCATCAGGATTAGAAATTTTATTCAAAACTTCGGGCGTCAAGCCCAAATCACCAAAAGTACATGTCGGACACTCATATTTTACTGATACTATGGCATTTCCTTTTGGCCCTTTTATGTTTATATGTTTGCCACATCCATTAAATTGAGCACTGTTCTATAAAAGTCGAACGGGAATGTTAGTTTTTTTTTTACGAGAAGAATTAATGGAAAAAAAATAATCAAAGACTCACTAATGCAACACAAAACATATCTTTATTCCCATTACTTTCTCCGCAGGGCTTCAAATCCGATTCAAGGAAGAGCATTCCTTGTCCACGAAATGCATTTACAGTATTTAATGTTAATAATGTTATTGACATCAAGAAGAGTATTCGTTTAGACATTTTTGCGATATTGTGTATGGAGAGTTATTTCGTTATATAGAAAAAGAATTAATGGGATTTGTCGGTAAGATATATGAAGGCAAAATTATGGAGGTAAATAATAAAAAGGAAGGAAATATAACGAAAATAACAAAGGTAATGAAGATGAACAGACACTTCAAGTATAATTTAAAAGAGTGTGAGGTTTTTTTGAATAAGAAGAGAACGATATTAAAAAAAAAAAAATAATAAGGCATAATTTATGTATATATACATGTATATTGTATATCTAAAGGTAGAATTAATTGGTAGTAAAAATTCGATAAAGTATGACGCAGTTGTGGTTCATTCAATTAAAAAAAAAATGAACATCTTTATGTGTGAAATTTAACTTTCATTACAACTTTTGGTTCAGCATGATGCATCTCATGCATCCCAACCATGCAAATCATTTATCCACACATCACAATTTTTTTTTAAGATTTTATTTCTAAATGGACTTAATCCTTTAATCTATTTTAAGTCTAGGTATGTGGCATGTGGTCAAAAAGTAAGATTTCGTTAATCTAAAGTTGCATTACCTTCATTACCTTTGACCTATTATTCGCCAAATTGCAAAATACTTACTCAACATACATTTTTATAAATGAGAATTTGTTCTCTTTTGAGAAGTTCTTGTGTATGGGAGGAATTTGTTTTAAAAGAATAAATAAAATAAAAGGAACAAAGGGTTGAGTTGAGGAATTGTCCTCACAGTGATTTATTCGAATTTGGTATTCGAAAAATTTGGGGTGAAAAACAATAAAAGGGACGATTATATTTGATTAAAAAATCAATTTTGTTTCAAGCAAGGTTATTTATTGATTTGTGACCTTGTAAATTAGGTTTATCCTAAATGAGAAAAGAAAGTCAGTAAGATGATTTTTTAATTCACAACAAATGACGGCGGTTTTCGGTGAATGAAGATTCCAATTAATTAAATTTAAAAATTTCCTTGGCTAAGTGATGAGCACCGATCAACAAAAAAATGTCGTGTATCAGATTGGGTCATTCGATTTTATCACCACAAACCGACAGAACTGTTTATATTGTGCGCGCGTGTCACGGCATATGTGCCAATTTCAAAAATGTAGGATATTAAAAGCGAAAAAGGTATTCCCGAAGGTGATTTAAAGGAAGCAAAACCATTAATGGATTCAAATTTCAAATCAAAAGAAAAAAATATATATATGTATATATTTGAACTTGATAAATCAATCACCACAAGAATTATTTTCGTCTCATTTGAATCGGAAAATTTCCACGGAAAATCTGATCATGGTTCCTCATTCGCTTTTGATTGTCGTACACAATATCTCCTTTTTTTTTTTTTTTCACAGAGGTTTCAAGAATTTTAGTCGATTTTGGAAAAATTTATCGTTTCATAATTATTTTGATGCATTGGAAAAAAAAAAAAAAAACTCTACGGTGACGAGCATGGTTGGGATATGATATATGATTTTTAGAGTTCGTCTTCTTTAATTTAATTTATTTTTTTTTTTTTGCTGTAATTATCAAATATAAATAAATAAATAAATGAAGGTTTTTATGTAACGATCCAGTAAATTTTGATTTCCAACGAATAACGTTCAGGTTTATTTATAGTCGACACATGTTTCAAGAAAAAAGCTATTTTCCTTTGGCATGATGATTGACACCATCCCCCATTTTAACGTTCAAAACCTTGTCGGAAATAAAAAAAAAAGTGTAGTAATTACACCAATCGAATCAAGCAAGTAAAATCAAAAGGCGCTTTCAACTTCGTGATCGCTTGGGCATCTGATACGCACGCCTGTGGTCGAAATCGCAATCACCGGTGGCATCCAAACAAACAAACACAAATTTTGCTGCGGTACATGAATCTTGCTTGCGTCTTTGTATTACGTTATCATGAGAAAATAATTTATTTCTTATTTTTGAACGAAACATACAATAAATTCTTAACAACAATAAAAGAAAAAAAACGGTAGAGATACATTAGAAAGGAAAAAAACGTATAACACTTAAAAAGAAAAACAAAGATAAAAAATGATTAAAATATTAAAAACCATCATAAATGATAAACACGAAAAGAAAAACGCTACAAAAAAATATTAGCATGGAAAAAAAATCCATCATAAATAATAAACGCTTTAAGAAAAAATAATGTTAAAACATCGGAAAGGAAAAAGAAACCATCATAAATGCTTAAAGGAAAAATAAAGTAAAATTTTGCGTCAAAATTGATAAGATAATAGGACTTCATCAGATTATTATTATTATTATTATTTGTTTTTGCGAAATAGGAGAAAATTGTTTAACCCGTTATCTGCGCCAAAAAATTACAAATGAAAAAAAAAAATAAAGAAAATCGAGAACCGACTGATCTCAACTAATCAAAAAAAAAAAATTCAACTTGGTCCTTTAAAAACTCGACACATATTTCTGTCGATTTCGTCAAATGATGAAATCACCAAAGGGACTTGTGAGACTTGTAGGTTCGGAAGGGGTAAATTTATAGGGGTCGCACCTATATCTTTGTCTGTCATTTCTGGTTTTGCAGACCTCTTTCTTTTGCTTTTGTTAGGCCTGTATTCGTAATTAGGAAAAAGCAATTTATGGACTTCACCAGCCAGGTCCGCGATTTTTTCATATAAGTTTCTAACTTCATCCTTTTCACTTTTCCAAAGAGCGCCCGCTTCTTGAGAAACTTTCGGTAATATACGTCCAGCTTCTTTAGACAGTCTTGCCTGGTAATCGCGACGGTAAATTAAAAAAGAGTTTAGCGGCCTTGGAATATTGCTCCTTCTTGGCTTTGCTTTGGGGCTTATTAGAGTTTTGATGGGTAAAATCGTAGGTGCGTAATTGTTCCTTACAAAACTCTCAACCATTAAATCAATTTCCTGGTAAGAGTTGGGAATACGTTGATGTTGTGCATTAGGGATGTTGGGAAAGTATGTATCATATGGATAACTTGGATTGTTGTAGGGGTGCGCCTTAACGTTATGCATTATCGAAATGTCAAATAAAAAGGAACAATGTAATTAAAGCGTGAATAACGAGGAATATTCAATGTGAGGGGAAAAAAAAGAAGGCAAGTGTTGGGGAATGACACGGATTTCGTCAAACTGATGCTGCTTTTATACTACTTTTTTATTCGGGCTAATAATAACCCAATTTTAACCTTAATAAAAGATTATTTTATAAGCATAATAATAATAATACTATTACTATTAATGTGTACAATAACCGATATAAATAAATATATTTATAACGGCTAAGAATTTTGAGCTCCCTATTACTAAACAAAAATAACAAGACAAAAAGGTGCCCTGAAAATATGTATAAATAAATTATTTTTACTCACTTCTTTTTTTCTCATGAATAAAAAGATTGTTGTATTGTTGTGCAATTTTTGACATTTGGACAATTGCATTTCATTTTATAATTAATATAAATCTTAATCGATTTGATTGATTTCTTAACAATTGATCAAAGAAAAAAAAATTTTTTTATGTTATTTTGTAGTATAAATGTGATGATTCTATCTTTTTTAAAAAATAAATGGGAAATAAAAAAGTTTTTTAATAATAAATATAATAATTAATATAATAATTAATATAATAATAATAAATGAAAGGTCGAATGAATGTTGTTTTTTTTTTGTGAAACAAACAATGAGCGTCCATTCATTTGAAAAAGGAGTCAAATCATTTATGACTGGTAAGATGTTCTACTGTTTATTTTTGAACATTTCTCAATTATTACTAGGTTGGCAGACGTGAATTTGAAATCGTTTCTTCGAAGGATGATCGGAAACAAAACATGAAACAAAAAATGGTCTTTTTAAATAATCACCCTCATTTCAAATATTTATGTCGATCGCCTAAACCGATTTCGGTTGGTTGAAAAATGATCATCAACTCCCGAAATATGGAAATTTTGGTCCAGATCACTTGGGTCATGTCATTAGAATACCCGGTCCAAAAATGATGGGATCGAATCGAATATCACCGATTGCCATAATCACCTTTGAATCCATATATGGCATCTCAGTAAGCCTATCATCCGATTAATCATGCCCTGATATTGCGGGAATCCCGTTGTAAATTTTAGATAATATGAATGAACACCTTATTCTCTCTTTTGACGGAAAATGACCAATTAGTCATCTATCCTATGATGGTTACATCTTGATCTTTATGTAATTTATTTTGATGTTGCGAAATTTAAGTTCACCTTACGTTAGGGTGTTACAATACAAATAAATACAAGGGGGAAAAATAATTCATTTATCTCTACTTTTCACTTGAGCCTAATAAATAAAATAAAAATAAAAAAGTAAAAGAATGGGTAAAAAAAGTACCAAAAAAAAAGGTATTATTTACCAGAAGTTCTTCCAACTTACGTATTCATTCGTGAACCTTGTGATCATTTCCTGAAAGAAGTTACCCGCTAACCATATTATATTTTTTTAACTGCACTTTCCCAAGTCAATCACTCTATGAAGTCCGTGTACCTTCTATATCAAGAATTAACACGTAAATCTCTATTAAGGATCTTTTCTTTTTTTGGACAATTTGTTCGGTTTTGATTGTGACAGATTTAACCATTTTGTAACTTATGTTATTTAATGCACATCAGATTTTACGTTTAAAATACAATTTTTTATATGGTAATTGTTATCGAATTTAGCAATAAAAAATGGTATCACCATAATAGTGGGACATTAAGACATTTTTATTCTAATTATAAATTAGACAATAATCAGGATTAACCGTTATAAATTATCTTTTCGTTCGTTACGGTACCATTAAATGAATCACAAGGTTTCATTCCTAAAAAGGTTTGTTTATCCTTTCAAAGATTTTTTTGATTGTTTGATCCTTCGTAATAATTTTAATTAATAATATTGCTTACAAAAAATTCCTGTATAATTTTTATTTCTATTCTCAATAGAAAGATGACTTCTATTGTCTTTTAAGATCAACTTTGAGGTTACTTTTAGCCAAGTTCCTTTTCTTTTCTTTATGAATTGGGAATGATTTAACTCAGGTAATCTTATTATAAAAATCTATAGATTCATTATACCTAGATTGATTTACCTATTTGCCTATTTACCTATTTACCTAAAAACGAATAACTAGATTTAAATCACGATTGATCGGCGCGAAATTTTCATACGAAAATACTTGAATTTGAAAGATGCAGGGTCAAAGTCGAATTTACAAGGAAAAAAAAAAGAACATCAAAGGGGCATAACTCTATGTACTCTATGTTAGATTCGGATACGTGTTTTTGGACGTTTCTACGTGAAAAGGCGAAAATATCTGCATTATTGTCCTATTTATTAAACGTTTAATCAGTAGTGTCGTCCTTCTTGTTCTGATTATCCTTGTTAACTTATTTGTAACGTTAGGAAGTTTTCGTATGTCCGTTCATGAAGGTATATGATAATGTTTAATTCACTTTTTATAAGTTTTTAAAAATTGATACAGTTGATTTTTTATTTTAATATATACATATAAAAATGCAAGAGATTATAACATAGCTTTTTAATTTATTTAGATTTATTGAGAGAATTGTACATGCAATTTTATTTTACCTAATTTTATTAATTAGGATCTCGAAGAATATATTAATGATTTTTATTAAAAATAAAATTATTTATTATTTTTTACAATATAATTAAAAAATATGCGAGCGAATCTTTTAATTTTTTTCTGCGAATGACTTATTAGCGGTCAAAATGCCGACCTCTGGTCGAAATGTGATGCGGAACGTACTATACTCTTTAGGGTTACGATGTAAAAGCTTTTTAAAAGCGCAAATATGGATAATGATTTATCGTGATCATAACGAGATTTATGTAGAGGTGAATAAACAATTAAGCGATCACCATCATACGTTATTCTATTGAATACCTGTATATCGACAAGGAACAATGGCACCACCCGAAACTATTACTAACCACCAAAACGAGGGAAAATGTTTTTCCGATAAGCCAAAAGATTTCTTAAATTCGTCATGGTTTTAAATTAGGCAAATCTATCAATAATAAATGTCAAAGGTCGTACGTTAGCGCACAGAATTCAATATCCCGGGGTGGTATTAACTTGCAACGAACGGTTAAAACAAGTGAATGAATGGATAGTCACGTGATTTGTCCAATAGAGAATTATTCCGGAATGCGTGCAAGAATCTGCGATATGATTGGTCAATTGGATATAAATGGCAAATAATCTGGCGTTTCCTCGATTTCTATTCTCCTTATTTGTCAGGTATGATATTAATTGATATGACAAGAACCAGGCGGTGCTTGACTAGAGGGAAACAAAAACAAATGGTCGATTCCATTTGACTCACCGTGATCAAGGTTTAATTATTATTTGTCTTTTATCCCAAAAATCTTAGAGGATGATAAATCCTGGAACCTGATTTTCACAAAATGAGAAAAAAAAAGAATCAAAGTATTGTCTATTGCCATTGAATTTGCATTAAACCTACGAAAAGTGCATATGTATATACGATGGTTAATCAAGTTCCGATATTATCCGAACTCGATCAAAAAAAAAACGTCATGTTTATGATAAAGTTTACATTTCGTAATCACAATATCAAAGGTTAGTATTGTCGTTACGTAATTGACCCCTATTTTTGTACTTTTTTTTTTTAGAATGCGAGGATTTAGCAAATTGTCCTCGAGTTCCGGCTATTCGGGTGTCCTTACTATAAAAGTCAGTTTGGCTTGATTTGGATCAACCAATCATCTTCGTCCCTAATAACCGAAGATATTTAACGAGCTTGGCGTTCCAGATGGTTAAATTGCTCTCCATTCAAAGAAATTGAAGGAATTGGATCAACCGATCGTCACGTGATTTCCGCAGTTTTACAAAGAAAATATTCGTGTCCGGTGACGAATAATGGGGGCGTGAAACGTGTTTTCACGTTCCCAGAAATACGGTACGTACAGTAAGTATAAATGGCGTGAAGTCACGTGCGGTTAATATTTTTCGGTGATATTGGAGAAGTTGACTGACTCACTTTGCTCGACAAAAAGGTCAAAAAAAAAAAAAAAATGAAAAACGAACCTTTATAAAGTGAATTTATCCAAGGTAAGAGATCTCGCACCTTATTATAACTTCAAATCAATATCCACGATCGTGAATAAATAATTTTCAAAAAAAATCTGAGTCATCACAAGATTTGAGAGGCATTCTTTCAAATTAACATGAAGCTTTTGATTTTTGACGGGTGTTTGAAAAAGGACTATTTGAATCAGAGAAATTTTTTAAAAAGTTTCGATAAAAAAGGTATAAAAGGTTTGATCTGCTTTCGATCACCTGATAAAAGATTTACGGTGACGATTTCGTACCCCGAAAATTCTCGGTGGAATTGACCAAGATCGTCAAAATTACACGGGAGATATTTTTTTTTATTTTTTTATTTTTTTTTTTTGTCGTTAATAACACAATGGTCAATCAGATAAAAAGACGTTTTTTTTTTGAAACCGGCCCACGAACAAAAAAAAAAAAAAAAAGTTCAAAAAATAAACAATTGAGATTTTTTCTCTATTGTAACATTTATGTTTCCAACAATGATTTATGTGGCAACAATGTGATTTTGAGGATAATTCGGTAAGAAAATAATGAAAATAAATAATAATAAAAAAAAAAACTTAAACAATAAAACAAAAACAAAAACAAAACAAACAAACAAATTATTTATTTTGCTATCAGAAATTATTGACTTATAATATAGTCATTTGTTTTACAAATCAATCACGTAAATGAAACAATAAGCATAATTATATGCAGGCTAAACCATCATTTTTACTTTAGTGATTATTTTTTTTTTTATATCCTATCGACATTTCTAGAAATCAGTATTGTAAATAAATATCTCATGCAGTAGAGGGAATCTTTGAACAATTCTTGTCGACCGTTTAAAGGAAGTTAAATTTATCTCGGTATGACAAACTCTTCCTGCATTATCATTATTGTGACCAACAGTTCCTATTATATTGTTGATGAAATAATAAGTATTAATTTAATTGATACCAATCAAGGATTTAAAAGTGTCAACATTAATATAATAACCTTCAAAGATGTATGAAGGAAGGTTGCGCGTTGATAAGGAAATCTTTTTAGGAAGGCCGGCGTTACGCAAAATGTGGAAATTAAAAATTCTGGGAATTAGACCTGAGTAAGGATGTCACGAACGAATGAGATCTAACAAATTACAAATAATGAGATGTTTTTTTGATTTTCGTTTCGAATATTGGGGAAATATTACATAATCGACACTACAAATAAAAACTTTTCTACAAAGAATCAATAGTGGGTTATGAAAGAAGCGTTCCCCTCAACGCGTTAACTTTTATTGGAAGTAGCTTAACCGTATCTTCATAGTGAAAATAAATTATTTCTTGTTTGTACCTATGTTTGTATTAAAATTTCCCAGATAAACTTTAAATGAGTTATACAGGAATTTAATGTTTTTATTTGTTGGGGATTTGCAAGATTATTTGACTTAAAAGTTCGGGTCCGGTTAATCTTTATCCAGTCCTGATTGTGTGTAACTTCCGAACGTAATGCAAATCGTGCATAATTTTCAAGAGTTCAACTAGTATTTTAAGTTAATGTCAGCCATAAAATCATGTAATTGGAATTTTATGCACATAATCCTTGCATTGCATAAAGTTTGGCCAACCATTCCACTCGTACAAGAAGGAAATTTTCAACATTTTTCTAGAAGATACCTTCCATTCTCTATTTACTATGGTAAAAAAACCGACTTTCTTTTGCTTAACCCTCATTTATTTGAGCATAACTTGCCGCAATACCCATGGGTTGAGCGCATAACTTTCCTCTTGATTCCTAACATCAGTATTTTAGACAAGACCTTATTTGTTCCGTAGTTCCATGAAGATGGTAGGTAAAAAAAAAAAATCTTTTTTTTTTTTTGTTTGATCATTTTTACTATAAAAAAATTTTAGAAATTTTTTTTCTTTGATATAACCATGTGCATGGTTGAGACGACCACTCGAGGGAAGTTTCTCGCAGTCAGCAAATTTTGTTTTCAATTTCAAAATGTTGCCACAGCCGCGCAATTTTTTTTCAAATGTGATATAAACTTTCTGTGGCGAAACCTTTCAAGGATAGAACCACAAAAGAATCTTTACCAAAGCTTTATCATCATGTAATACGGCAAATATGACCTTTACGTTAACGTTCTTCGATACCTTTGTCCCTTTACAAGTAAAATTCTTTCCTTTAGGTTGGTTAACCTAAGCCGTCTATTTGTTGATAAATCAGACAACATTTCAAAGTTCAAAGGTGTCAAAAAACCAACAATTTAGCAAGTTGTCAAAAAAAAAAGAAAAAAAAAAAGGGTTTAAATTGATGTAAATGACTAAAAGATATTTTATTCAAAAACGATATCGAATGTCTTTCAAAACCATTAGTATCAGATTGAAGGCGAAATTTGGTTTCGGAGTCATGCCATTAAATTTCGGAATCTTGCCATTAGTTTCGGAGTAAAGTCATTATGTTTCAGAAATTTCCAGATGGGAGGTCCCGAATAATTTCCCAAACGTGTTTTATTTATTTCCGAGTATCGAAGGGTTTGACATTTGATATCAATTTCGAATCAGTATCAAAATAGTCAAAATAATGTCATTTTATTAAAAAAAAAAAAATGAAGACATGTGAACGGTATATTTAGGGAAGTGATGATTGCGTAGAACCGTTTGAAACCACATTTATTAAGCTGGAATTTATCAACGATGATTTATTTTCGCAACATACTAACGCTAACAGGATAATAAATAAACAGATTTTTCGATGCTTTTTTGATTCAAAAAAAAAAACCCCCCTCCCCCAAAAAATTCAACATCAAAATTAAAATTCTCTAGAAGAAAAGAATAAAACCCAGAGGATTTTTTTTGATAAAATAAAAATTCTAAAAAGGGGAAGGGGGGTTATTATTGAAATGAAAAAAAAAAAAAACTCGCTCGTATTTTGCTACTGCATAGACGAAATTATAAAAATTTCTCCGTTTTTTAACCCTTTTCGTCCAAAAAAAAAATCGTCCTTTTTTTTTTTTGTTGATATATTAAAAAAAAATTAGGGTGCTCAAATTATGTGTGTGTAACTGTAATTTATATATTATAAAAACTCTATCCCTTTTTTGCTTTAATCAACCTTACCTTTACCAACCTTTTTTTTTTTTTTTTAATTTTCCAAAAAATGACGGAGACGAATATCCTTTATGATTTTGCGGTTTTTACTTTAAATCATTCTCAGAATCCTTTATTCTTACTCGCCGATGCGGTGACCATATCCGAAAAGGACGAGGGTTCCATATATTCAACCTCGGATGAGGATGATTCCACGTTATCGTCACCCACTTCATCCGAGTTTTCTTACCCTGAAATCTCCTTGCATTACGCTGAAATTCCATTCAAAGGATCGGGTCGAGATGAACCTGTACCAAAAATTTATGATCAACGGAATAGGAATAACACAGAATTTAAAGACCCTTCGTTAAATAATATTAAAAATATTAAATCGCGGAATTTTTCAAATTATTTTATCAAAGATTTGAGAAATTGTTCAAATCTTAATGTTAAGGATTCTCAACATGTACCAAATCATGCAATAGGATCTAACTTTAAAATACCAAAGAATAGGAAAACAATTTCTAAAATGAAAATGTTACCAGTTGATGATAGTAATGATAGTAGCAACAAAACAGATGAATTGAAACCAAGACCAAGACGTAAAAAGGTGGAACCTTTAAATCAACCTTATGTCACCAGGTCGAAAAGAATTAGCAAACCAACTTCTGGATTATCCGGAGGAAGGTGGGGTGGAATATGATATCAATATTGTAATGTGTATTTATTTTATTTATTTTTTTATTCTTTTATTTTTTTTTATTTTTTTTTTTATTTTTTTTTTTTTTAAAAAAAAATATCTTTGAAAAAAAAATTATATAGTTTCCGAAAAATCCAAAATATTATATCTCGTTTCAACTATGTTTTTTTTTTCTTTTGTATAGTCAACAGTTATGTTCATAATTTATTATATATCTTTATAAATCTATTAACGTTAAAAAAAAAAAAGAATCATTTCTTATCTGTAATATAAATCATTAATTAAATGCTTTGTGCAAAAAGTTCACGGAAACATTTAATAAAAAAGGATATGGTTTACTGTAAACAAACTAGATCATAAAACATGTAACAGCCCCATTCACATGATACTCCTCTATTTTTACAGAAAAAGTTATTACTAGAAAAGTTGAAAAGTAGAAATAAAATTTCTGTTTTGTTTATTGATTCCTGACCAATCAAAGCATAAAAATAAAATTTGCATATTTTCTGTTTATTTTTTTCTTTTAAAAAAAAAAAAAACCATGTCAAGAAAATATTGATTCCATGATAAAAAAATAATTTAAAAAAAGCTCATGAATTTTTTGTTTTAAACGATAGATTCCTACAATGAGTGTGCTCTATAAAACGTATTGAAAAATTGGTTTCGCCAACGAGAGATATCATTACCAAAAACGTTTAAATAAAAAGATCTACCTTGCACATTCCATTAGAAACCAATTATTTTTAGTATTAGAAGCCGAATGTCGAAATGGAATATCTTTAGGAAGTAATCAACGAATAAATTTGGTGTTTCTTCATCCATCTTACTCTAATTACATTTTATCATACATGCAAGCAAATGAATACTTGAAGGAACATGCCGACTTAAACAAATAGATTAAGTTCACTTGAGAAGTGTAACTTTATAATCAAAGAAATAAAAAAAAAAAACAATAAGTCAAAGTCAAAATGTAAAATTACATTGTCTCATTATGATATTATTCAAGTATATCTAAAACTACTTTTAAAGAAAAAAATTTTTTTTTCTCAAGCATTTCTACAAGTTAGCCATTTATAGTAAGGACCAAGTTCACAAAAACTGTATATTTTGTTTCACAAATTACTTCCAAAACAAAACAATAGGGTTGGGGTAAAATTTAGTTGAGTTGGTAATTCTTAAACCATAATGCCAATCAAAATAATGTGTAATTTCTTAATTTTCAACTGTAATTTAATCAGAATTTCCAAATTTTACAGTTTTTCTTTTTATTATTATAAACAAAAAATTATATAGAAAAATAGAAAATAGAAAATTTTTTACACTAAATAATTCTATTATCAAATGAGAATTATTTATGTTATAGAAATATATATTTAAAGGTTAAAACTATCCAAATATAATTATCATTCCAATACTTTTTAACAAATTTCTCCAATTTACCAGAACAACTCGAGAGTAATAATAATAATAATATATATATATATATATATATATATTTTATATGTAACGAGATATTTTTGATAGAAAAACTATATATAAATTATCAAAACAAAAAAAAAACCTATTAAATATAAATGAAAAAAAATATAAAATGTTTTGGATGAAATAATTGGTGATGATGACATTAGAATAATATAAACAATGTTTAGGAAAAATGATGAAGTAATGAGAAATCAAAACTTGTTTTTAGTGAAAAAAAATTATCAAAGTTGTAATAAAAAAATAAAATACAGAGAAATGTCAAACGTAAATATTTAACTAAAAAATTTACACCTTTCGTTTAGAAAATGTCTTGTTCAACAATTGTAACAACCTTGATACATTAAGTTGGACATACTCAAGATCAAGTGATACTATATTATCTTGTTGCTAAAAGAAGATAATGTAAAAATAAAAAAAATTAGGAATTTGATATTTTGTCGAAAACATAACACGTATGAGAATTTCAGAAGGAAAAAAAAAAAACCTTTTCTAGTAAATCGTCTAATTTAAGATCCATCTCTAGGATTGGAGCCTCCCGACCTTTGTAATGCAACGCAATGATAAATGTTCCAGGAACAGGTGATGTTATATTGAAAAAAATGTTGTGCCGTCTAATTAGGAAACAATATTTTTTTAAAAAAAGTATTATTAATGAAATGTTTATATAATAATAATTCACCAAAAAAAAAATTAATAAGAAACAAACCTATTATCAGGTACATTTGTATCAACAATAACCCCGTCTCTTTCGAAATGGGCATGTGTAAATTTGTAAGGTCCCAAAACTTTTATCTTTTGGGTCTTTTCCTTACCACCCAATTTTACTACGCTCGCACCAGGCCCTCCTATGGCATCCTTTGAGGTCTGTTGTCTGACATTTAGCAAGTATGCTTTATAACTATCTAATTGACTTCTTAGATAATTGTTATGATCACAGATTGTCTTAAAAACCAGGTCAAGAGATCTTATTTCTTCGTTGACCTTTTCTCGAAGATTGCCAAGATGCACTATTTCTAATGCAACTTCTTCTGTCATAAGCTTATACCCATCACTCCGGTCGATCACATTTGCTTCCTGAAGTTCGCGAATCATTTCTTTAACTTTAATTCCTTTACGAACTAGAGCGGCATCCTTTGCAGTTGCTGCCGTTTCGGCTATCTTCGCCAAATTAATACTTCGCTTTTCAGCCATTCGCGGCAAAGATCGAATAAGTTGAACAAAAATCGACTTCGTCTCCATATATAAAATGTCATTTTGTGTCACGCTATTATCAGACATAAGTGCTGATGCGATATCTTTAGATTGATGATGATTTCATTAATATCGTCAATACAACATCAATAATCAAAGGACTGGGACTGTTACAAACCTTGTATAGGAGTTTCCCAACGACTAAATAATGGAAGCTCAACAGTTTTGTTTTCGATTCTAGGAACCTGAGCAGGAGATGGCCCAATTTCCTCCAAAATTATCCGTAAATGATTTTTATCTGATGGAGCCTTGTAGAAAACAAAATTCAAAAATGTCAATTAAATTAAAATTCTAAGATACAATAATATATTACTTATGAAAAGGATTACATACCAATTTGTCTAAATGTTGTGACAACAATGCATGTGTGTTGTATATTTCATTTAACGTTATGTGCAACACCAAGTCTTTTTTTGAAAGGGCCACGTACTGGTCCATCTAAAAAATTTACAACATATTTAATAAATAACTCGGATCTTAAAGATATTTACAGAACCATTATTTGTCGACACATACCTCTAATCTCTCATAAAAATCACCGACTTCACATAAATCCATCAAAAACTTATTTATTCTCTTTTTATTACTTTCAATGAAAGGATTCAATAATACCATAAATTCTTCTTTCAAATAGGTAGGTTTATTTGCTAAATTTTGCAACATTTTGGCAACCTATCAAAAGAAAAGAAATGTCAAAGAAGTAAAATTGTTAATAAAATTTTCTTAAAAAGATTAATTAAAAAAAATTATTAATTGCAATTTTATTAATTACTATAGTCAGTGTTCTTCTTGGGTGTTCGCGCGGCATTCCATCCACTAACATGTATGAATGTGGTGTGACAATGGCGGGATTGACAAATCGCAAAAAGAAAAATCCACCAATAAGTGTACATATCATTAGTTCGGTTGCATCAGAATACTTTCGCTATGGTATCATAAAATAAATTAATATGTTTCGTGAAATATAATTCAAATTATAATTGTAAAAAAAACCTACCTTCGTTAATGATTTGATTTGTTTACAAATCCATCGAATACCATAAGGCACTTGTTCAATTGATTTTATTATAATTGTGAGGAAGGAATTTGCAATGTCCATCAACATATTTATACGAGGTTCTATGATAGCCTTAACATCGGCATTAGCAGCAGCGACATCAGGTGTTACAGAGCTTGGAAGTTCAGGTGGCAGTGAACCATTTTCCTCTTCATATTTTTTGATCATTTGTTCGTAAACCTTTAGTGGATTAATTTCCAAATCCAAATCCTTATGTTCTATTAGAGTATTTATTTTATCTGACAACACGGCTTTTAGATAAGCTTGTCCAGGACCTCTACGAGTATATGTATTCATCATACGCGATACGGGCGTATTTGCTCGAAGCAATGAATTAAAGTCACTTGTGGTTTCAAATTGTGTTGATAGAACAGACTATATGAAAGAAATTTATTAGAAAAAAAAATTTACATATACACACACACACGTATGTATTCTTATTAATTTCACCATAAGAATCTAAAAGTTTACCTGAAACATTGTTAATAGCAAATGTTCTTCCCTGCTTTCGTATTGATTCCCATACAATGTAAACATTACAGTTTGCAGCAAAGTATCAATCTCTGTCAAACTTACAAAACGACATAAATTTGCAATATGTCGTGGTTCTGTTTGAAGGAGAAAAAAAAGATTTCCATATTGATTCATTTTACGATTATCAGGAAAAGCAAAAACTTGTTGATCTGATTCTTCAAAATGGCTTTCCATTTCCTGTTTCTATAATAGAATCTTAAAAAATTAATTTTATCGTAAATATCATTCTTAATAAATTAATTATATTAAAAATTACCTCATCTAACGCCATCCTATTAGCAATTAATAACGCAATTCTTGAATCCAAATAACGAACATCTCGTTCCAAAACGAAATTCTTTTTGGATTGTGCTGAAATTCGACTTTTTAATTCTCGTAAACGTCTTTGCGCTAATAATTAAATTTAAAAGAAATTAGCAAAAGAATAATTATATCTAATTCAAACGTGAAAGTAATTTTGCACTAAAAGAAACACGTCTACTGGTATAATTAAAGTCAAGTAATATAAAGTACCTTTCGCCAAGTCATCTTCAACTTCAACATCGTGTTCGGCAGCTATGGAATATAGTGCTGTTACCGAATACCTCGTACTGGAACGACCAACAATGGATCCTGAGGTGTCTCTTCGCGGAAGGCTTGGACGTGAACCGGGTGAGATGGGGATTCCAAAATTAGCTAAAATACTTTGACTTTTACGTTCCATTTATCGACTTTCAACACTAATCGACAAGTTCTTTGAACGAATTTTTAAAGTATTTGACAGGATACGTAAGATTCTCGGTAAGTTGTTTTCTTTGGTAAAAAAGGAAGAAGTAATTTATATTTAAAATACTTTGAAAGTAATAATTCTTCATAATATCAATGATACCTCAATAATTTCGCGGCATTCCCTTTTATAGCAATTTACTTTTTAATATAACAAAATTCTCCAGAGTTTCAAAAAGTACAGTTTAGACTATTTTTGAATTAATTGTTAGACGAACGTATTAAATGTACAAAAAAAAGAAAAATGATTCTAACAAATCGCATGGACATTTTGTATACCAAATGCATGTCTTGTGTCACGACGTGTTCACAGCAAAGAATTTGTTTATCTCATCTGAACTAAAAAAAGATACATGAAGCAGAAGTATTTAAAGGTTGAATTAAAAGGAAAATGTTCCTTAGGCCAGTTTCAGAAGAAGATTAGTATGATATGTTATAAATAGTATATGTGATACTTTTCAAAATATATATAGTTTACTTAATAATTCAGTATTTTATGCGAAAAAATTGATCAAATTAGTGATACTATAATAAAGGTTCTAATAAAATATTTTGTCTTGTATAGCGCATCACATCCGATCACTATTAAAATCATCTTTTCTACAAATACATTTATTTTTATTTAATTTAATCTTCAGGGCCAGATTTGAACTTCATATAAACAATTGATCTTTTTATATAATTTTCGCATTTAAATAAATGGAAATCTATCTATTTATTATTTAAATTTAGCATAGTTTTCGAAATTTCTCGGATATAATTAATTTTGCGCATCATAATATTTAGAAGTTTGTAACCTCGTTTTCGCTTTAATTCTACAAATATTTGCTTTGCTCCTTGAAAGTACCTTAAAATAATTTAAAACTTCTAATGCTTGTCTAAAACTATTAATACTACAAACCTGAACGAGTAACTTAAAAGCTAATCCACCAATTTTCAAAATAAAGTCCTTCCAAGTTACAACAATATGTGATAATTAGATATTTAATAACATTGTGATCATCTTGAAGTTTATAATAGAAGAAATGATTAATTTTCCAACTCTGATTTTAGGATGCAATTGTTTATTAAAAGAGGTCTTTTAGAACTTTTCCATTGTTTTGTCCGGGCACATTCAGATCTTTCGTGTCAACCTCAGTTCTTATACAGAGGTCCTTGAATCATTAGTGATTTGCGAAATGGGTTCTTCCCTGAAAAAGCATTACAAGGTTTTGATGATCAGAAAATATTTTTCCAAGAAAGGATTCGATATTTCATAATGTATTTTTTTTTTTTGTTACATGGCCGTCCAAGAAATTGTTCAAGATTACAAATAATAAAATAAATAAAAACATTAAACTAACCGTATTTCCGTCAATATTAAATGCTAGAGATAGATTCGTTTTATTAAGACGATTCTAACTCATTAAATTTGAATTAATAATTATGAAAATACCTTATTTTATATCACGGCTAAATTTCTAGGACATGTCGGACCAATGACAACACTGCCTTTGTGTTGGTCACCCTTTTTAAAAAAAAAAATATGTAAGGATTTTCTAAGAACAAATCCAAACCGATAAAATTAAAATTTTAAACTTAAATTTGAGGATATAACGAATAACAAATTTCAAGTAAAAAAGGTCATATAAATATACATATAGAAAGATCATTATTAATTTTCTTGCTCCAAATCATCATATCAAAAGATAGTATAGTTTACACACATTTCAATTTTGTGATAAACTCGCCAGTAAACTCTTTGGCTTTAAGATAATGTCTTGGTTTTTAACGAGATCCAATCAAGAGTGCATGCCTCCTTTGAATTCCGACGAAAGGTATTATGGTCACTTGCACATGCGTTTATTCTATTTTACTCAACATTTCTGAGTTTCTTTTTCGCATATCATTACAAATATCAAAATCATTTCAAACATCAGATATCGATCGCTTATTTTTTTTATTTCAATTTCGAAATTTATGCGTTATATTCTGGAATCTTAGGCACATTCATGAATCAACCAGATAATATTAATCAATCAACTGCCTCAAGACATCTAGATAATGGTCTGATTCATGATCAAATTTTAAAACACGTTGCAAAATGATTTTCAATCATTTTCGTATTTGAAAGTCAATTATTTTTTCCATTCGCAAACAATAATCGAATATTCCATTTATAAATGAAAACCCTATTTTTGATGTGGTCATATGGGGCCTTTTGCACCATAAAATGAAATCTAAAAAGACAATGATTGTCATTGTGATTAGTAGTAATAGGTAGTTTTCCCCTCTTTAGGTTCCATATTAACATCACATCATTCTCCTTTCAAAATCGATCCTTATTATCTATCTATCCACCTTGTGAAACAAAATCATTTATCTTTGCCTGGTTCATAAATCTTTAATTTTCGCGATGAATTAAAAACCAAATTCTGTGTGGTTACAAAATACTGTGATGTGATACCGATTTCGTACATTCCTGTGGTGGTTAAAATCAATTCTTTGTTTATATATTTAAAAAATATAAATAATTGCTTTTAAAATCAATTACTTTTATTAAAATAAATTTTTTTTAATGATTCGCATGAAAAGATTTTGACGATCACTATTTAAAAGGTTATTATTATACATAGAGAAACACTGCAACTAGAAATTGGGAGCCAAATATAATCTAATGCAATTTTTTGATTGCATTCTCAAAAACGCGAACTTTCGATTATCGAAGTTCGATGATCAAAATTCGATCTCTATAGGAAAATATTTTTTCTTAAGTGACTTTAATAAAAGTATTCTATTTTCATTTTCTTTCAGTTATTTATATCTGTTTATGCAACTTAATATAACTTAAAAGCTAACGAAGCATGATTTCTCAAACTTTAAAGATTTCAGATTTTTAGTGGGTAAATGAATATCACAAAACAAGCCCGCCATTTGGAAAAAAGCACGTGGAATACATACTCAAAAATTAATAGAAAAGAAAAAAAACTAAAAATTATTTAAATTAAAAGATGAAATAAATTTTGATAAGAACTTGAAGCAACATTTTCTTCATGTGATAATTATTTTTTAACACAAATGCCAATTTTCAACAAGATTTGATATCAATTACATATGTATCTACATATAAACGAATTATTTTATCAATTGGATTTAAAAACATATCTAACACAAAATGTATTTTAAAGAATCAAAACTTCAATTAACTGCTTTATAAATTGATAAGCAAGATAGGTTAAACAAAATTACATTCTCAAAAACATATTTCAAAAAAATTAATTTTCATAAGATTTGGTGAAGGTCAGACTTCATATCTCTTTTAAAATTATTATCTAATATTCTGATGTAATGGTAATTAAAAGTAAAATCTGCATTATAAAATTACAAATAAGTTTGATTTAATTAGTTTATTTATTATTCAATGTATTGTATTGACTTCATTTTTAAGCAGAATATCATATTTCAGTAATAGTAAATTATAAGATCATTTGACTTGAAACTTTTAATAACAATAAGATTATTTGAAGTCATTTCAAAATTATTTTAAGATATTTATTTTTCGCATGTATAATAAAAAGTTTTTCTTGGCTAAAGTGATCGGCATGAACAATTGTTCACGTGAACGGTTACATTTATATGAATACAGCTAACTTTTGGAAGTGTGAGAATCTCGCAGTAGTAGTGTTATGTAGAAATTTACCGTAAATATAGGAGCAAAGAATAAATAATGTGACGCAGGGGCTTGCCTAGGATCCGTTCACTTGAAAGCATGTCATATATTTCACTTGCTACTCAATAATTTACTAGTGAAAAATTAATAAAGATTTTCGTTTTTATTTTAGAAAAAAATAAAATTATAAATTTTGTATGCAATAAAACTAATGAAAGATAATAATTGCTGAGCTATAATTAATTCCTGCGTTTTTTCTTGATTTACTATTCTTCGCCACTTTATCCGCTTTTTCCTCTTCATCTACTACTCCCTTTCTTTTTGCAGTACCTTTAAGTTCGTCCAGAAATTGTAGATGATCTCCTTGAAAGACAGTTGATGCATTTGTGTGATCAATAATCCCAATGAGCTGTTAATTGCTTGATAGATTCTTTATATCATATGGATGATTATTTGTGACATAAGATTCTTGGAATACATCAGCCGGATAGGCGACCAATAAACCAATAGAGCTAACTTCACATATTTTAATTATCTTATTGATTATGTGTTTATTTGATTCCTCATTATAAACCTTTCTGTTTTTATCCTTGTAAAACATATCTGGATGGATCGTACTAAGTGCTCCCGCCATTTCTTTAACTGAATAACGTAATTTCATTTGAACAAAAACTGGAACCGTAACTTCCTCAAATTCAACAAAAAAGATAAGGTCAGGACCATAACGATCCTCTGGAAAATAAAATGTTGGACACGTCTCAGGCGATTCATTAAAGAATTTCTCCAATGTGTAACCTGCAGATGCATTTGCTACTCGTAGGACGGTATCATTAGAGGATTTGGCAATCTTTGGTGATCCTATACAGAATGCAGGCAAGTCATATTTCTTAGCAACTTCAGCAAATACAAGCATATTTCTAATATTAAGCTTTCCATTAAACATTCGCTCAAACTCATCAGTTAAATAAATTTGCCATAATGTTCCCCATGAACTCGCATTATTGACTATGGACATAATATTTAAAATTTCTTTTGGTAGACTATCGTGATCTTTAAAGAAGTTGAAGAAAGCAGTGAGAGCAAAGGGTTCGTCAACATAAGCAACTAAAGATTTCTTCCCTTCCAATACAGGATGTAATAAATCTACATTCACACTTGAGATTCGCAACTTATCTTCATCTATACCTTTACATTCTTGCTTTAGGTGAGAAATAGTAGGTGGATTTACAAACCGGAGACGCCCGAAACCACTTTCAACTAATGACATTTGACTAATATCAGTGAACAAAAATGGCCCTCCAGAATAGTAATAGGCAAGTGTTACGCTTTTATACAAATTAGGAATATTAGTTGACAGCACATGATTAGGTCTTTCCATTTCAATGATCCTACATAGCTGGTTATATAGTGATTTATCATTGTTATAAGCCTTTGTTAAGACCTTCCAATGTGCATTAACAGCATCTTCAGCCGGAGAACCCATAATAATATCTTTTACACAGGTAATAATGGGACGAAATCAGCCACAAAAGTGATTATAAAGGTGGTTATATTCATTTTCTGTCAAACTCACAAGATTATTAACATAGTTCTTCACATGAGCAATATCCTGCCACCCTTCAAACTCTGTAAATTTAGATATCTCAGTTTCTGGTTTCGAAATTCCTGTAATAAGAACATCCTCAAGAGAAAAAATTTTGAGTCCAGTATCACACGGAATGACACAATGATTGACCATTGATGGTGCTGGTTCTCTCAATGCTTAAATTATGGGAGACAAGAGTGAGCGATTCTGTTCACTTATTCGTGATTTAAACTTTCCCTTAAGTACTGTTTCGAGTACTTGAGTTTCATCAAGAATAATGACAAACGTTTTGCTATCTGAAATTTCTTGATATATGTTATCAATGTAAGTCATTACAGACGATGATGTGCAAGTATTGAGTTGAAACATAAGGGCAACAAACATATTATCATTATAATCATAAAGCTTTCCAAACGTATCTTGACAAATTTGTATTAGAAGCCAACGCTGTTTATTGAATGCAGATGCATTTTTTAAACAATGGCGTAGTATAAAGAGTCGGGAGAGAATTGTGCAACGCATAATTTCTAATGCATATTTGCGGTTTTTGTCAAAATCTTCTGTCATATTCGCATCAAGATAACTTTGGATTTTATCGATGTCAGCTGAACCTCCATTTCCTTTTCTAGACGTAACAAAATAAAGCCCCCAGTTTTCACAAAGTAATTCATAACAAGTCCTCATTTTTCCACATCCAGACATTCCTAAAAAAATCAATAAATTGTTCTTTGCTTCTGCAATCGCAGACTAAACATCTGAAACCCAGGTAATCGTTTCATGTTTTTCATTACCTCCAGGGAGATTGTACTTTAAGAGTGAAGGACGTTTACCTGTAAAGGAAGTGGGTACAGTTGTTTTAAGTTGTATTCGTGATTCGTATGATGGTAATCAATCATTTCTTTCTAAATAAGTTTTGAGGAATACACTGTGTTTGCTACTAAGGAATTCTTCGAAAATAGCCTTAGGTTCGGGTGTACAGTAAACTCTTAATATAATGAATTCTAGGATCTGGATATCAACTTCGTTATAAGTTTATAACAAATTTTTTAAAGAATTTAATTGGCTAGTTCACTATAGTAAGGTAATTTTAATATATTTGATTTAAAAATTCGCTATATCAAGGGTTCGCTATATCAAGGTTTGACTGTAGTCACTGAAAAGTTACAAATAGTAATAAAATGAATACTATTATCAGGAAATCTTTTAGCTAATTACGGAAAAAAGATAATGTGCCTTGTGAAATTCCTTGCTGAGAAGGACTTACTTTTAACGCAAAAAAAAAGATCAGACCAAACTCGATATTTTGTTACTGCAAATTTCTTGTTCGAGAGGTAAAATGTTAGGAGACACTTACCAGTGGCGGGGATTACAATGGTGGGGATGATAGTAATAATATGTATGTTTTCCATTACAATCTGATTTGCTAATTCAACTTTAAAATACTCATTAAACAAGTCATTATCTCTCATTTTTTGTCCTTCAAGTTTATGTACAATTTCATCTTTGGTAGAAATATTGTTATTTTCAATCCTTTCTGCTTTGACATTAACTCTCCAGAATTTCACTTTACGTTGGTCAACTTTTTTAATATCATATATATTACATATGTGTTCCTTGAGATGTGAAACTTTGAAATTGGCTAAGGTGATCTTTGCTTTATTACTTTGGAAATATCTTTTATTCTTATTGTCTCTGTAAATATCAACCGGAAAAGTTTCAGAATCATCGTCGCTTGAGGGTGTTAAGATGTAACAATTAAATGAAATATCCATTTCGATGATATCGCTGTAAAAAAAATTATAAAAGTGATAGAATAAGCAATAGTAAGTTTGAGAATATATATATACTGTATATACTTTTCTGAATACATCATGAAAAAGATTAATGATTTATTAGAATGATTAGAGAGCGATTCTCCGATTCTCTGATTCTCAGGTATTTATTATTACTTAGGTTATACGAGTGGTCATGCGATTGACCGTATTTGACTAATCTGCAGTGGCTTACAACACTCTCGGACACACAACTTTTAACTTTTTTTCTTTGAGTATAAACGTTAAGAACCCGTTAAAAAGAAACTGATTAGTTTGAAAGAAGTGTTATTATTGAAGTCCGGATGAGACACTTTGCATTTAAGGCATATTTTTTTCGGTTATGTTTTTGCATTTGCAGGAAAGCGATTCAGAGCTTGCAAAGCTAATATCTATTTTTTTGCTCAGGATCTTATTATCGGAAAACATAAATTTTCGGTGAGTTTTACTAAGGCCAATATTGTTAATTTATTTCTGATTCTTCTACTGACGACCATTTTATTTTATCCGAAATATCGACATTGGGACAAATGAAATTGGATTAGAATATTGTGTTAGTGTAGATAGCTTAGATTAATGAGATACTCTATTTCACTTTGTAAACGTGATTTATAATATCATATGACCGTGATAAAAATCGAGCACACGAAATAAAAAATTCGCAACACTTTGTATACTTTATTTAAATGTGGAACGCATATATACAATATAATAGATCATATACATACACTATATAACACTATGAAGTACTAAATGTTTTGATATGTCTTTGCATAATGCCTATGCTGTTTACACTTCAAACATTTTCTACCCTTTATGCCATCTTCTTCCATAGCAATATTGTCATCCATTATATTAACCCGCACACTATCTTTTAACACCCTTCTTCCTTGACTTGAAGCTGTTTCTACACTTGATTTAAGCCGTTTTGGAGGTCGTCCTTTATGCCTTACAACAGTTGGGTTATTAATGTCATACTCTTGAACGTTTTCACTTTGCGCATTATAAATGAAGGTCTTTAATAGTCTTGTTAACTCATGTTGCTTATAGCCTTAAGCGAACAATCAATAGCGTTCCTTGATAACCCAAATAACTCTGCATATATAGCTTTACTTGATTTTGCAGCTGATTGAGAATTAGGTGAATCAACACGAAGTGAGAAGAAATGTTAAAAATTGATGCTTTGTTTCATTTCTGAACTATCTTCCACTTGTGTTGTGCTACATACTAGGACAGAAGGATAACGTTGCAAGAGATCGTTGACTTAAATATTAGTATCTACACTCCCCTGAAGAAAGTATCTGGGCACGGCTTTTTGCGAATTGTAGCTTAATTATATTATGTTTTTAAATAAATTTTTATATAATTATAAAGTGCATATTCCTGTAAATCTATTGGCTACATTTTATTATTGTTTTGAATTAATTTATATAACGCGTTCATAAAAAAAATGAATTTGATTCTTTAACAATATTGCTTTGCCGATCATTTTTACTATTCTTATTATAATTAAATTAAAAATTTTTTAACATGGCAAAAAGCAAAAAATTAACCGAATCTGAACGTGGTCAAATTATTGGTCTTCATAAAGGCGGTCACACTCAAAGAAATATTAGTAGTATTACTAATATTCCTAGACTAACAGTTGCTAATACTATTCTTCGTTACAATAATAAAGGAATTACAAAAAGTGCATCTCGTCCAGGACGGCCATGAAAAATAAACAATGAAAATAAATATATTTTAAAAGCAATAACTAAAGAAAACAATCGTAACAGTGCTAGATGACTTCAAAAAAAATTTGAAGAAATTACTAATATTCAAATATCAACTAGAACGTTAGTTAAAGAATTACATCAAATTGGGCTTTCTTCTTGTATTGCAGTAAAAAAACCTTTTATAACTGAGGCACAACGTATTAACCGATTAAATTGGTGCTTGAAAAGAAGACATTAGGGTATTCTAAATGGAAAGAAATAATTTGGAGTGATGAGTCTCATTTTGAAATCTTTAAAAGTGATAGTTCTTGTTGTGTTTAGCGTACTTCTGGCGAATGTTTTAATATTGAGAATTTGTTACCTACAGTAAAACATGGAGGTGGTGGAGTAATGATGTGGGATTGCTTTTCAAATAAAGGTTTAGGGCTGTTAGTTAAAGTTGAAGGAATATTAAATAGATTTAGATATATTGAAATATTAGAAAAAAATTTGTTATCTTGGATAAAATCAAATTTTCGTGGTGAAAATTATCTTTTTTAAGATGACAATGCTCCCATCCATAAAGCTAAGGACGTAAAAGCATGGGTTCATAAAAAAAGACTTAAAATATTATCCAATTGGTCATTCCAATCTTCAGATTTGAACCCAATCGAACACTTATGAGACAAGCTTGATAGACAAGTTAGAAAACGATCACATTATCCTAAAAATGCATTAGAATTGAAAATTGCTTTACAAAAAGAATTGGTGAAAATTCCTAGTACATTTTATAAAAAATTAATAAAAAGTATGCCAAATAAAATAAGAAGAGTGTATTAGTAGGAATGGGTGGCCTACAAGTTATTAAATATGAAAATATTTTAATAAAAATAAATTTTTTTTTGAGTGCCTGAATATTTTCTTCAGGGGAGTGTAGGTACCATCAGTTCAGAATCATACTTACGTGAAATCTTGCATGCTGAGAATAAGTACCAACATGAAAAAAGTACTGACATATTAATCCTTTATTAATTAAGAGAAGACAAGTACACAAATGCGTTCTTTTATCAAGCAAAACCACATAATGACCTGTTCCTTAAATGCCAGTTGCTCTAACATTCCATACTTCCATTATTAATTCTAATAATAATATTCTAACTAATGAATAAAAAAAACCTGCTGTGTATCCTGTTTCTGTTCCCTGATTATATTAACTTCTTCATTATCAGTTTCTGTCTAAAGAATATAAGATTATGTGATAAATTTACTTATTTCTATCAACTGTGCCATTCTGTGATCTGATTGACATCATAATATACTGACTGATTTATTTGTGATCATTGTTTTTCAAGCATTATAGGAGTTATAAATTCCTTGATAATAGCATCAATTTTGCCAAAAAAATCTTGTATTCAGCATCGACATGCCAATTGTAGGTAAGGCATTTCGTTCAACTTTGAATTTTTCAAAGTACTCTTCATTTTTCAAAGTACTCTTCATTTTTTACATAATCATTATACCAAATAACAAATTGCATAGTGAAGTGGCTCGATCAACTTTATCATATATATGCTTTTTGATCGACTCTATTCTTTGTGTACTTTGGGCTCTAGCAGTAAATTGTTTATATATCTATGACATAGTCCATGCTTCTTTATTAGAATAAAAAGTCTCTGACAAATATTTTTCCATAGCTATATATTGTCCTATTAGCCGATTCCATTGGCATTCAAATAACTCTTCACAAAGTGAATTTCGACAGATATAAAACTTACAATGAAATTCTTCAAACTAGCTGCCTAGTTTCCCCTTCAACTTTTTTCTAATGTTTAGGTCAATATACATAGAATATGCATAATAAATGACTAGCATTAGAAAAAATATTATTAATTGATCGGATTATTGATAGGTCAGAATCAGTATAGATAACTTCAGGTGAAATACTCATTTCAGTAAGAATATTGTTAAGAATCCACTGGTATGTATCAAGAGTTTCATTCTCAATAACTGTGTATTCAACAATTCTTGTTCTAAAATTGTTATCTATTATAGCTATGATACAAAGCATCATCTAAAAACAATTAGTATTATATGTTATATCAAAAATCATAATGTTATTATACTTAGTGTACAGATCTCTCTGTGTGAGAAATATCCATAATACAGATACTAATTTTCTTGAGAAAGAATCCAATCGAAGCTTCACTACTTAAAGTGGATCAGAATTCTTCCACTCTAATAGTTGTTGAATCATTTTAGATTTATCAGCATCCCCCAGGTTGTACTTTTAACAAAATTGATATACTGCATTATACAGGTCCTTTTTGTGAATAGAATGGTCTGAAAAATCGTGTTTAAGTAAAGTGTATATTGATCCTAAATCCATTCATCACTTGATGACATATTTCTCTATATCTACTAACATTTTAAAAGATAACCTATGAAAACGAGTTGCTATTTCTCAAATGGTTGGTATAAGTGGGTGATTGTGATTATTGTTAAAAGAATTAACTTTTATAATACTACTTGTTTTTGGATAGGTGACATTAAGTTTCTAAGGACAGGAGATTCATAAAGAATGATCATTATGATGTTTAGTTAGATCAGAACTAACTTGTAGATAATGGGTGTCAGACTTAGCACATTCATATGTGGCCCTTCGTATTATTCCACTTTGATCTTTTTTGCTTGTTCTGATTTTAAAATCAAAACCTTCCTTTAATGCAAAATCACTTATCCAAACCTTACACTTTTCCCAACTAGAAAAAGTTAATCCAGATTCCAAAGGTTTTAACATATTATCTTGCGAAAAATCATTTTGTGAAAGGTCAGTTTGTGAAGAGTCAACTTGTGAAAGGTCAACTTGTAAAGGATCTTATAAATGGTTATCTTGCAGTAAAACTGATTTATAAGACTAGATAGAAACTTGTAAGTAATGTGTCATTGCAATATAATTATCTTGTAGAAGTATTATACAAAGGTAGCTTAAGAATATAAACGATAATAAAAATAAACTGAATATAAACATTTATCACATGACTTATCAGAGTAGCGAAATACTTTGAGCTTCACAATTATTTTTGCGTTCTTTATATGACATTCTTCTTACAAATAAAATATAACAAAAGGCAAAGAGCAAAAGGCAAAGAAAAAAAAGCAATAACAAATTGCAAGAACAATCGATTCTATTATTATTAAAACAAAGGTGATAGTATTCAATTATACAAATAAGGCAACTATTTTTATTAAAAAAATATGATACTGATTTTAGTTTAGTATTCATTTATACAAATAAGGAAATCAGTTTTATTGCTTAATATAATGTGATACTTTATACAAATAAGGAATACTAATTTATTTATTTTAAACAAATGACACTGAATCTGTGTCTGAACACCCCATATAAACTTAGAAATTTTTTATATATTACCATTATTTTTTATATCAATAAATTAGTAATTCTGACGTGATATTAGCTCTGTTACAAGAATAATTCTCGATGTATGAGGAAGTGGTTGATCTATAGGATGTTATATAGTTATTTTAGTATTACACAAGATTTCATCAGCATGATGGTCACATTAAGATAATAGATAATGTTGCATATATACTGATAACACATGCGTTTATTAATGATGAAATTCTTATATTGCTAAAACTAATGCATCATTTATTATATTAGTTTGAAATTGCTTTTGAAGATATCTGCAGTTTCTGTGACATAGGAGCGGTTAAACAAATAAAGAGATACCTCTAAATACAGATGAGATAAAGAAAAATATAAATGAGTTGAAAGTCAAACTCAAGAAAAATACAACAACGTCGATTAACCAGTATCTATACTTTAGTATAGATAATTTGAATATTACTGAATTATCATAAAAGGTCCCTCTAACTAGTCAGGTAATTTCTGACAAGTTGGAAATTATACAAAATCTACTATTTAAGCATACTTTTATAAAATCAGCATGACAAATGTTTCCTTCATCTCTCCCGTCTGCAGTAAAAGAAAATGTATTGAATTTGTTACTACTTTCATTAAGAATTGTGAAATTGATTTACCAAGAAAACTTATATATAATAGGACATAAAAGGAAACAGAGAATGAGCTCGCAATAGTTGCAGAGAGAATTTTAGATACATTGTAGGTATTTTTTATGATATTTTGTAATATCTAGTTATCTGCTTAATACCTTTTTATAGATATTAAAAGCAATTCTTAGAATAATCCAGCATTTGGAATGAATTTTGTAGATTTTCTAAATAACTAATGTGATAATACAGCCTTCTGAGTAACATTAAAAAATCTTCCTCTAGGAAAAACCACATTTATTACCAGTTTTAAATATTAAAGTAATACCAGTGCAAATAGAAAAGATGATAGATGATCTAAAAGATAATCAGATTATGTTTGTAATAAAAATACAATGGAAAAAATTATGAACTTTTATTTACTGAATGCTCATGCTTGTCATATACAATGAAAAAAGAAAGAAATAATTAAGTAAAGTTGTTACGTGAGATTAATGATAAAATGTACTTGACTCATAAAAGATGTAAGCCTAATAAGAATGGATTTGGCATTATTAAAGTACAAATAGCTGGAAAAAGATTATGTTTGAACATTCTTATAAGGGATGTTTATCAATATTATCATCTTCATGAATCAGAAATTCCAATTCAACTATCAGTTCTTTTTATTGTAGAAAAATTCATAGAAACATTACTGATATTATGAAATATTATAATTATTAATATAAGTATACTGTACAATATACCTTTAAAAAGATCAAATCATATGTAGAAAAAGCTCTACAATTTCTTTACTTATGCGAGATAACTAGAATTTCTTAACATTTTTTTTCATGTATTTTTTTATTTTTCTATATTAATAAAAGGACCTTGATGGTTGATTTCACAAATATACATTTATGTTTTTTCATGTGAAAATAATAATTTTTTGACAAAAGTGATTAATTAGCATGATAAATCATCACATGCATATGATTTTTTTATTTTGAATGCTTACTTATTTTTATCAGATATTATAGATTATATCATCAAAGCTTAAATTGTTAAGACAATGCATTAGTGAGCTTGAGACTAAAAATGTCAAGCTTGAGACTGAAAAGGTTAAGATTGAGGCCAAAAATGCTGAACTTTTAAAGAAGGCTATAGAAAAAGATGTCAAGCATGATACTGAGAATACTGAATTCAAGTCTAAAGTCAATGAGTTTGAGGCTAGACTCGTAATATTAGAATAGGATATTACTAAAGCAATTGGACAGCATAGAATGATAAGAAAGTGATAGCAGAAGTATCAGCTATTTATGCATCTGGCTTTATAATAGACTAGCAAAATGGAGCTGACATCAAGGCAATGGAAAGGGTTGCTTTACAATCAGATAAGAAAATAGATAATTTATTTCTAAAGAAGCTGTCAATGTATCTGAAGAGAAACATCTGAAAGGTGTGAAGCATAATCTGGAAACAGAATAAGATAATGGAAATATTTCATTTCCAAAAAATTTATCTTTAAGTGAGAAGGTAATGATACCTGCTAGCCTTTCATTTTGTGAAGAAAATAGAAAGACTAATAAATTCTTAGTTTGATATTTAAGAAAAAGGTTAGTAATGAGATTAGACAAAAGAAGCAGAAGACAAACTTCAAAAGAGAGAACTAGATTTAGAGATACTCATAACTTCTCCAAATTCTGATATTCTCTTAAACAAAAAAAATGGACAGGATTGTTTTCCCCTCCCTCAATCAGAGATTTCACAAGATAAGAAGAATACTCAGTTTTTAGAAAATCCTAGTAATAGTCTATTATCTAATTCATGTAATGCTTCTTCTAACTTTGAATTTGATGAAAAGGTGGGAAAATTTCTATAAATAAAAAGTAGAACAAGATTTGAAACATGAGTTATTTGCTTAAGAAGGCAAGGAATTAGCTTCACAAAGTAGAAAATTTACTACACAATCAGTTGTCATGCAGATTCCTGAATTTTTCTTAGAAATGATTCTAACTGGAACTAGTAAAGTTACAGCACAAAATATAATTGATCTATTTAATGTAATAATGAAAATCAGACAAAAGGAGATCTTATACTAGTATTGTTACTATAAGATGAGAATTGAATCAGATACTTCAAGTCTATAATAACATTGATGACCAATTAGCAAGATTAATGGTATACAATGAAATCAAAGCCCTTCTCCTCAAGATTACTAATATAAACTTACATTAGAAAATGTCTAAAGCCAAAAAAATCTACATATTATTTATAGAAATAGGAATAGATAAAATTAAAACAGTTAGTTGTAATGCAAGCGCAATCTCAAGTTTGACTGAAATTCAAGTTCAGAATATTATAATTATTTCTCCAAATCTTCTACAAGCAATACAAATGAATGTCAAAAAGTAATCAGTATGATAAATTATCACACGTATGTGACTGAATCTTCTGAAATAAGCATTTCAATCACACCTATTCTTTCATCTCATATCTCTAATTCTTCAGATGATTCCTTTGGAATTGATTCAAAAAATTCGCTTACTTCACAAAATAATCAGCTCATTCCACTTCAGAAGAAGTTACTAAAATGGAAGTGTGATAAGGTTATTGATTTAATGATAAATCAATTCAAAAGAACTATCTCATGTTTAGATTTTCATATCAGTATAGATAGGAAATATGTTAACCAAGTAGATTACTACCTTATCCATGATATGCAAATCTGCCCTATATATAGAAAAAATCATTGTTATCTGGAAGACTACTGGTTGATCAATAGCAAAGGCAGTAAAAATTTTATTTGATTTGTGATAATATCTAAGAATCCAAAATTCCACTTAATAAAATATTAACATTATATTATTATATAAAAATCATTCAAGTAATTTACTTGATGTAGATCAACAAAACCAAGTCTATATTATTAATGTCATTTACCTTATTTATTTAGTTTTGTTAATTTATTTATTTTATTTAGTTTACATATTATATTTATTTTACTTAGTTTATTTAGTTTATTTCTTATATTTAGTTTATTTATTATCTTTATTTTATTATATTAACATGTTAACAAATCTATATATTTTATTTTATATAAATACAACTAAGATTTTAGTTTAATGAAAGACAGGAAATCAGAGAGACAAGAGTTAAATATTGAATAGTTTATTTGATTATATTAGAACATTTATATAATACAGAACGCTAACGTTGAGGTAATACTCATTTGTTATCACATATCAAATAAACAATTGATATCTACACTTTATTCTATTTTAACGACAAATTAAACCTTCTGCTTAGTACTTATATTATCTGTTTTCTTACAATATTTAAGCAATATTAAAGAACTGACCATAACAATATTCTGAAAAAACAAGTCCAGATAGCTGAAATCATCTTTTAAAAGTTTCGAATAGAAAAGTAATAGTAGAAGTATAGAAAATAGTATGTTATATATCATGGATAACGTCTCGATTTGTATTATTTTTTTTATGTATTATATTATACTATTATTAATAAAGTATATTTGTCTTAGCGTTTAATGAAATATATATTTATCTGTATATGACCAAAGGAGTGACAGTTTCTGATCACTAGTTAGGATATCAAGTGAAATTCTTGATCAGAGCTAGTTTTGTATCTAGAAAATCTTCTGAATTTTTTTCTTTAGAGCTGAAAAAAGAATAATATTATGCAATTTCGCAATAATAGCATAGTATTGATATGATATTTTTTTTCAGATCTAATAATAATATATATTATTTGATATGGTATTAATGCAGTAATTCTTTTGGACCTATCATGACGTATTTTTATCTAGCCAATAGGTCTTACTTTCACGTGATTTTAATCAGACTTGACTGAAATTTTTCAAATCTATTTGCATGATCTAAACCATATCAATATATATTAAAGTCATTTGATATAAGATGACTTAGTTTAGAAGAAAACACAACTTCAGATGGCCTACACCACCACTATTTGCAATATCCTTTTAAATCCAAAAATTAAACATATACAAGTTACTGAAACTGTTGTAAAATTGCAAATGAAAAAATATTGGTAAGTTTCGTAATTCTACAAATAAACTAAATTTTTAAATTTAAAAATATTACTTGCAAATAAGCTAAATATCTTAAATTTTTTGTTTATAGGAAACTTGATAATGATTTTATAAGTAATATCTCAACCAACTCATCCACCACCTCTAAAACTCTTACATTTCTGATCATATCACTGACAAAAATGATGACATTTGTATATATTATAATAATGATATCAATGAATACAATAATAACGAAGACAACAAAGACAACAAAGAATAATTAAATAATATAAGGCATCTTTAATTATTAAAATTATTTATTTTATTTAATGTTGCATAAGTTTACGTATTTCTGACTTATTTTATTTATCTTGTCATTTCAAAATTGATATTATGATACCAGTTTTTTTTTTCTTTTTTTTTGGAATTTTTTGGGGGTTTTTTTTTTTTTAAAAAAATACAATAACAAAATATTAATGTAGCTAATTAACAGGAAAGGACAAATTTACTTATTTAGCAAATTAAGACTATGCATTGCAAAACTGTCACAATACTATACCACATAAAATATTCAAAGTCCTACACATTGTAAACCTTTGAAGTATTACATATACGTAAATTTTTAATAGCCTCGTAACCTTACATAATATTATGGGACGTAAGCATTACATAATATTTTGTATTATTAAATTTACTGATGTAGTTTATTAAAAGTCTAGCAATATATATGGGAGACGGTTAGTAGAAAAAGGGAAATCCAAATTTTGGTCAAAATTTATATTATTAGACCACTTGGCTGATCTCAGTCATATGCATAAAATTAGCTTAATAATTAAAATTAATAAAAATTTTGGATTTTTCCCTTTTCTACTAATCGCCTTCCATATATTAAAATATAAATCTTACTTTCATGATTCTGAACAGAATTAGTTAATACTAACAGGTTTCCAGTATTCTAATTCTTGTAAAGTCTTTGTAAAAATGTGAAAATCTTTAACTATTTTAGGTTTTCACCATTTATTTTCATTAAAAATTTCTATATATTCTGCTTTTCCTTTATTAATTACAGGTGTTAATGAACTTTAATTTCTTGCAGTTATAACTCTTTATCAATTAAGTATTTAGCATACTTTATAAGATTATTTGCATAAAGTAATAAAGATTCTTTTAGCCAAGCAAATTTTGGTTTTCCTATGTATGATAATTTAATGTAATTTATCAAAATCTTATAATAATGTTGTAATTCTTCTGAATTAAATGATTTTCTTAAATTTTTGTATTTTTTAGAATGTATTTAATCAAAAAAAATTAGAAAATAAAGCCGAAATTTTAAATCTATCATTGAAACTTTTATAGGAATAAATATCAACATATCAAATAAACTTTGTCAAATTATTAATAAACTTTTTTCAATATTATTTGTATTATCTTTTCCTATTCAACCTTCTTTATTACTTCTAATTAATTCATTTAAATCTATTTGTAGTTGCTTTCAAAATATTTTTGCCAGTAATTTAAACTTTAAAAGATAATTAAATATTGATGCAAATCTTGTTAATTCAAATGTATTAACTGTATTCATAGCTGGTATATCATTAGAGTCATTAAGTAATTTAAATGTCACATATTTTTGCATTGATTAATAGTCTTTCATATATTACAATTTAATCCAATTTTTCTGTTTCACCTATTTTTGTATGACTAAAATATGCTATTCAATTTTTTTTCATAGTTCCAGCTTTAATTTATAAACTACTACATCTTTATTAAAAATGAAGCTGTAATTAATTTTAAAATTTTTAACTAGTTCCAACTTAAGTTGCAACTCATTAAGTTATAACTATTTATGAATTTTTATATTAAAACAAATTTTGCAAGAAGTTGCAATCAGTTGCAATCCAAGTTGCAACTTGATAAATTGTAACTTCTTAATTACAGTGTTATCTTTAATCTTTATAAAACTCTTTTATATTCATATCCTTATTAACAAAAAGTTTTTCTCATTCAAAAACTGTTTAAAATTAATATATAATTATTATCAGCATAATTTTTTTTAAAAAGAGATTTGTAGATCAATAAAACTGATTTAGTGATTTATTATTTATTTATATATTACAAAATATATTTGAATGATACAATATATAATATAAGATATATATAAAAAATTTTATTTATATAAAAAAAACTGGGCAGCCAGGTCAAATTTAAAATTTTATGTCATGAGAATCTAAATTTTTTTTTGTTCTAATCTAATCAATATATTTTTCAATTTTAGAAGTTTTTCATATAAATAATATTTATTAAACAATATAAAAATAAAGTTATAACAGCTATAAATTTTGTGATAAAAAGCTAAAAAAGAAAATTAAAGAATATACTTTAGATATTTGAAGAGATAAGTTTGATAAATAAATATAATTATTAATTTTATCTTTATAAAATAAAATGATGTTTTCTAATATTTTAATTGTATGATGATATTATAGGCCTGAATCATTTCTTATACATATATTTTTATAACTATTTTTTTAAAAATATTATATATAAATATATAAGTTATATCATTAGGTATTTAGCTAATTTGCTATTCATAAATATTATATAGGCAATGCCTTTGTGTATCTCATAATCATCTATCAGCATACTAACTTATAATATATTAAAATATACTTATAAGTACTGTATAACAGGGCCATAATACCCTGGGTATAATACAAATTTAGGGAGTTGAAGGCTATACCTGGGGTATATTATACAAGGAATACAGTAGGAATACTGTGTATAAGAGGGGTATAAGGTTTATAAAGTACCCAGGATATTTGCCATATATAATACCCAGACATATTTATATTTTAGAAGTAAGATAAATTACCCTATTGGGAAAAAAAGATTAATAAAAATCACATTTATCTGTTTCTTCCCCCTATTTTGTGTAATAAATCCTTATAAATAATAAACGCGCTTTTATTTCTTTATCTTTTATTTGTGATGCGAATTATTTTAAAGTAAAAATGGTTATTATTGGAAATAAAAAAATAAAAAAACACATAATCATTTATCACAAAAGAAAAGACGACAATGGAATGTAAGAGAAAAATTAATGGTAGTACATTTTTTGGAAAATAATGAAGGAAGTAAACGTGGAACTGCCAAATATTTTAATATTTAACCAAAACAAGTACGCGAATGAAATAACAATAAAGCAAAATTATTGGCATGTGCACCTCATATTCTTAAGCTTCATCTGGGTAAATCTGCTAAATATACAGATTTGGAAGATGAATTATATACATGAGTTTGTGATAGAAGAGTAAATCAAAATGCCGTTAGCTGAAAAATGATTACCAATAAAGCAATCATGCTATCTAAAAATCAGAATTTTTTGGCAAATACTCTGAATATCATTTCATTTAAATTTTCAAACAAATGGCTAAGTGGATTTTTAAGAAGATATAATCTTAGTGAGTGACGTAGAATAACAGTAGCACAACAATTACCACAAGACTTGCTTGAAAAACAAAATATTTTTTTAAGTTATGTTTTATATAGAAAGATTCAGCATGACTATCTGTTAAAATACATAGGTAATATGGATGAAACACCTTTATGGTTTGATTTACCAAATAATTCCACCATAGATTATAAAGGTATAAAAATGGTTAGCATTCGTATTACAGGTCACGAGCATTCATTTTTTACAGTTGTACTTGCATGTATGTTTGATGGTAGCAAACTTCCAGCAGTTTGTATTTTTAAGTTGAAAAATTTGCCGAGAAAATTTTCCTCATAGTATTCATATACGAGTAAATGAAAAAGGGTAGATGAATGAAAAAGAGATGCTATGGTAGACTGAAACTGTATAGATATCAAGAAATCCTTTTAGTAATCCACGTTCCTTATTGGTAATGAATTCTTTTCGCAGTTATATTGTAAATTCAGTTAAAAATCAATTAGTAGAAAAAACATAAATATTACTATAATTCCAGATGGTTACACATCAAAATTGCAACCATTAGACGTTGCAATTAATAAAAGCTTTAAAACTAAGGTAAACCAGTGTATAATTTTTAAGTTTAAATTTTTATTATTAATAATTTAAATATTTATTTAAATTCTTTAATTTTTTTATTAACAATTTGAAGATTAAAGAATGATATAATAATTGGGTGTCATCTACTATTCATGCTCTTACTCCAGCTGGAAGAATTAAAAAACCTTCCTATTCAACAGTTACAACATGGGTTAAGGAATCATAGAACGAAGTTGATAAAGATCTTATTAGAAGGTCATTTAAATGTTGCAGAATTTTAACGAATACCGATAGTTCAGATGATAAAGACTTATTTAATTATGATAAATTATTGGACATGCCGGAGGATGAAAATGAAGTAGATTTAGAAGATAATTCTGGTGATGAAGAATATATTGAAGAAAATGATTATGAAAATGAATGGGAAATTAGAATGGATAAAGGTAAAAATAATGAAATTAATTGTAGCGATGACAATAGTAAAGGGGAAAATAGAAATCAAAATTAAGATTATTTTTTTGATGAGAAATAACATCTTACATTAAAAGAATTAATGGAATGTATTATATTTTAGTAATATCACATAATAATAAATTCGTCAATGTATATTGAAAGCTTTACGTTAAAGCTAAAAAAATATTTTTGATCTTTAAAAAATATATATTGCAAATAACATCGTCAATTTTTTTATTAGCCAATCAAATTTATAGAGAAACCCGGATATTTTATAAATTTTGAAGATTAAAATCCGAACACCTCCATGTGAAATATCCGGGTATTTAATAAATCCATAAAAAAATTTGTATAGGGTACTGTGCATAAGGGGGTACTGTGGCCTGCAAAATACGGTATATGAATTATATCATTAGATATTTGGTTATTTTGCTATTAATAAATACTAGGTTTAATTATAAACAATATCTTTGTATACCTTATAATTATCTGTCAGTATATTACTCATAAATACTTTAGTAATTCTGATTTTTAAAAAAAAATAAATTCAAATTTATATTTATTATAATATTTAGTAACTTATACTTTTTTATTATATAATTTTTATTTATATAAGAAACATTATCAAAAAAGCTTATAATTATAAAAAAAAATAAGGTAAATAATCCAAAATTTAAATAAGATTATATAATTCTGAATTTAATTAAATTTTTTAATTTTGCGTAATTTATTTGAATAATAAGAAAATATTAATATTTTCAATTAAATATAAATAATATAATTTAGAATTATATAAGAAAAATTATAAATTTTATATTATATTTTTTATTAGAATAATACAATTAAAAATTATTCTAAAAAAACAAGAAAAATATTAAATGAATTTTAGCTTGATCTTGCTAAAATTAAATATAATACTTTAATAGTATAGAAAATTCTAGATATTTATTGAGTAGATTTTAGTTTTGAAAAGTTTTCTATGAAAAGTTAATTAAAACATCAAACTTTTCAAATAAAGCAAATGATATGATAAATAATTTATTCAAATATATTGTAAACTGATTTATAAAGTGATTTGCAAAACTGATCTATAATAAGATTTGCAGATTGATCAACAAAACGATTTGCAGGATTGATTTACAAATTGATCTTATATATATTACATGATATTCTTAACAATGTTGATATAATTGATATTAATGATATTATTGACATTGTTGACATAATAAATTTTAATAACATTGTTGATATAATTAGCATAATAGATATAATTTGTTTATTTAATATATTTAATTTGTTGTTACAATTAACTCTTTCTATAATCATACATTTGGGACACACTATATAAAGTGACTATAAAGAAATGTGACTCTATGCAAAAAGTTTTTTTTAGTCATATACATTTTAATAATAAATACATAAATGTGATTATAGTTGAACTTTATTATAATGAATCTTCATTTCTAGAGGTCAAAATTAATTATATGAGAAAATTTGGTAATATTTTACTGAATTTTAACAATTTATTCATTATATAGTAATATAAATATCATATTCAATCAGATTTTAATAATAAATATCTTAAGAAAAATGTTAATTTTAAAGCAATATTATTTAATAAATCAATTATTAAAAAAAATTCTTTCTCAAACTACTTAAAAATAAACGAAAAAGATCAACAAAAGAAAATAATGCCCATTACTCATTCAACTCTTACTAAAAAATAAAATTAATGAACAAACAATAAAAACAAACAGACTAACTCTTCTAATGATAGTGAAACTTCTAACTTTTTCTCTCAAACTTTTGAAAGCAACGAAAATATTTCTATTCTCCAAAAACAAAAAAACTACTCCCTTACCAAACGAACTAAAAACTGAAACGCATATTCACAATATTATCAAAAATATAGTTTTAGGCAATAATATCTCATCCAATATGACTTTATCACCTGTAGACAACTCCTTTGATATTGTTCCACCTAGAGTTCCGCAATTCGATTTGATATTTAAATATTTGATTTGAAAATTAAATCAAATACAAATACAAATTTATATTTGATTTGATTCGATCAAATTCAAATCAACTATTCAAATATTTGATTTGATTTAAATCAATAGTAAAACTATTTTCAAAGCTTCAGAGATGGTATTAACTAAGAAAATCATAGTAAAAAATGGCTCTGCAACTTCAGAAATGCTTTTTAATTAAGTAAAACATAGTAAAAAATGCCTCTGCAGCTTCAAAAATGCTTTTTTTACTAAGTAAAACATAGTAAAAAACGGCTTCGCGGCTTCGAAAATGCTTTTTTACTAAGTAAACATAGTATAAAATGCCTTCGCGGCTTTGGAGATATTTTTTTTTACTAAGAAAACATAGTAAAAAAAGCATTTTTAAAGTTGCGGAGACGTTTTTTTACTAAGAAAACATACAGTCAAACTTCTATATAACAATACAGCTGTTTTGAGAAAAAAATATCGGTATATCAAGTTATCGATATATTAAGAAAAATTTTATATACCGATATTACTATAATTTGTTGATCAATATCAGTATAAAATAATAAACCAATCAGATTTCAATAATAAAAATCTTAAGAAAAATGTCAATTTGAAAGCAATATTAAAAAAGAAATTAATTATTAATTTTAAAATATTATCATACTATATCATCCACAATTTTATTCTCTTTCTAACGAATATTTAAACATAGCAATTAAATAAAATTTGAGTTAGTTTTATTAGAGACAAAAGTGTCTTTGAATTTTACGAAATGCACATAAAAAAAATACATTTTTCCACCACGCCTCTGACTACCACCCCTACGGACCTGCTTTATTATATAGTTTTTTTCTTTTGTTTTGTGCACACGTTTTTTTTGTTTTGATTTTAAAAATGTCGTAAACATATGATCGCATACAAACATCACTTAAGTTCGTGATGTATTCATGCTTGCATAATATAAAAATATACAAATGTTGTTATTATTTTTTTATTTTTATCATTATTATGATTATATTTTTTTTTATTATTATTAATATTAATATTTTTATTTTTTTATAAGAGTTGTCTTTTTTTTGCGTATGTTAAAACAACTCTTTTCTTTGTTGAATTTCTTTTTATCTGTAGTTGAGATATG